>CANXYC011127102.1:0-32256 GCA_948193065.1 Aleurites moluccanus | reverse complement strand
CTTACCCGATTGGGTCCTAACTGACTTCAAATCAACTCTAGGCCTAAAAATTAGGTCATATAACATGCATATATATATATTCCATGCATTCACATATAATATAAACACATCATAAAGAAAGGAAAATAATTTCCCTAAAGGTCCCTATTAGGGTTTAGGCTAAGGTGTTACATATAGAGTGCATCAGTAGCCATGCTACCTATCACAACAGAGCGCATCAGTAGTCCTTGTTACTTTATCATAAATGTATGCTTGGCCAGGCATACGCCTAGAGCTCGTGGTCCCCTCTAGGTGGAACAATGGTACAGTAACCCTACCAGCTAGGTTCCCAAAGTGCACGATGGACCAATGAATTTACTCTCATTGGGAAGAGCGTTCTATCCATAGGGTCATATAGTTTCAATCTCACAAGAAATATATTGGTCACAAGACCATTAACGTTTATTATAATTTCAATCAATTTTAACAAGTAAGAAGCAAGTGAGAATCATGTGAACTTGATCTAAGAAAATTGACCAAGTCACTTACAATATATACATATATATGGTAATCATATGAACAAGTGAGAAATCTCGGTGTTTAGGATATCATAAATTTTTAATTAATAGCTCAATGATATAATATCAAATATACAAGAATCATAAGGTTTAGCATTATGAATATTCAGTCATATCATCTCAAAGAAATATTAAACAAATGCAATGTTCATACTTACCTCTTACACAATTTTATCTTTGAATTCCTTTCAGTAGTCACAAAATTTTCCTCAATTCGCCTGATTTCCTTCTCCTAAGAAATTTCTCCAAATATACAAAATTAGGGTTTTCTTAATCAATATTATTCAACATGATTTCTTAATAATTAACCATCTTAGAGTTTCTATTTTTAATTCCCAACATCAATTTAATTCATCTCTTAAAGAAAAATCTGCATTTAATTCGGATTTACTATTCATATTACTATTCATGGTAGTCCATTAATTCTGATTCTCCCAATATTAATTATAATGTATAACCTTAAAATGCTTGTAATAAATTTCTATACACCCATAATTAATTATTCTAACTACCAGATTTAATTAATCCAAAAGAATATGAAATTTGAAGAAATTTACCTTATTTCTCCAACACTGAAATTCCTGAAATATTCTGCTTGAATCTAACAGTTTCTGCCTTATAATATGCTAATCTAGAGATCTAATGCATTAATTTTGAGTATTAATGCCTTAGACAAGAAATGGAAAAACTCTGAGAAAAACTGAAGAAGAACGAAGAAAGAAGAAAGAAGAAAGAAAAATCGTGAAGAAAACGCTACTGGCTACTGGGTTAAATAGGTCACTGCCAAAAATCCCGCTCGCCAACTCACCTCGCCAACCTGCCTCGGTAATGCTACCTCGCATAAGCCAGCTCACCATTTCCAGTTCGCACTTTCCAGCTCACCAAACTTATCCGGCAATGCCACTTCGCTATTCCAGCTCGTATATGTCACCTCGCATATGCTGTCTCGCCAAACTCTCCTCGCGAACTCTTCCTGGCATATGCCACTTCGGCAATGCCTCTTTGCCTCTTCGCCAACTCGCTTCTCCTATCTCCCTCTTCGCCAAACTTTGCTCGTGAACTGCCACTTTGCACATTCCCTCTTCGCATAATGCCACCTCGCCTTTTCCTCTTCTCATATGCCGCCTCGCATATGTCTCTTTGCCTATTGACACTTTGGCAATCTCTCTTCTCCACTTCGCTAACTCGTATTTTCTGTCTCGTAAAATGCCACCTCGCATTTTGTCGGCTCGCCATATCCAGATCCTGCTGAACTAAAACTCTTCCTCGGCAACTTATACTTAACCAGCTCGCAAATGAGCTACAAACATCCAAACTTCCTAATTCTTTTTGCCACTTAAAATAAACAGGCAAGGGCTCAACATATCCAAAATTTAAATTACAAAGGCAACTACACAGACCATGGTGACTCTCCAAATATCACCCAGACTCACTGCCCCAAAATCCATTCGAACAAACCTGAGAAAATCCACTCTCCATTAAGTTATACTTATCCAAAATTCCTGAAATTTTACAGCCAATATTACAACACATAAAAGAACATTTCTCATGTTCATACCTTTGACTCAAACTGCCTCAGTCATTCCCAAAAAATTCAAACAAACACAGATTCCCTGCAGACACATTAGACCAGACCAGTCCTACTCAAAGAGGCATAATTCCTCACACACACAGAATTTTACCAAGTCATTTTACAGAATTGAACATGAAACATAAATCCACAACTTCTATGTTTTACACTTTACCAAATTATTTCTTTAAGAACATATAATCAACCTCACAAATTTCTACAACCAGAAATTTACTGCATCTACTCAAAACATTCATACCTTAAATTAATTAATTCTTCAAGTATACAATAAATAAAATACAACAAAAATGGCAGATATTACACATTTGGTGTGCATACTTTTAGGAGCAATTCGGGTACATAATCAATCAAGATCAATAGACATTTAACTAATAAGGAAACATATTCATTGGTTCAACAAAGCAAAACATGGTATGCATAATGATGTATACATTACTCACCTTAGCTTATAACTTCAACATTTCCCTTTTTCCTTCATCCTTGGTTCTTTGCCTTATCTCTTATGGTACTCATCACATATCTTATTCATTCTTGACTCTACATATCCAATTAATTTCAATTTAGATACTATTTAACATAAACTTACATTACTTATACTTATATTAAAGAAAATTCCTCAAATTTCCAAGTTACTAGGATTTTGCCTATAAAGAACTTTACTAGCAGCCTGTGTTTTATTACTCATATCTCTCTCTAAACTTATCCAATTGATTCAATTATTATTCCTAATTAAACTTAACATATAAGGTTATAACATATCCAAAATTCACATTAAAATCATTACTATACAATTTATGGTGTTAATTTAAACTCAGTGCTACAACCAGTCCTACTGCCTGCATTCTGTCTACAAATCTTATTCTGACAGGTACTGTTCCTTTGCTAATAACTCAATCAATACTTAACCAATTACTTCAATTCTTCTTCTATTATATATAAAATTATAATATATCCAAATTTTAGAAATTTGGATCACTATACAATTATTAGTGAATTTCCAAAGTTAAATTATTACCCTAAAATCTCTATCCAAACATGCTATGTTTCTATGCCTATAATTAATTCCGTACTCATTCAATTACAAAAAAATTTTACAGAAATTTAGATAACACATAAAAGATAATCTTTCATTTTTAACACTTTCTCTAATTCAGAATTTAAGGTCTTCAAATTTATACAATTATATAACCTATATTCTGTTAAACAGTTATTATAGATAGTCTATACTTATGACCTAATATTTCATAAAAAAAAAAAATTCAATTGCAAAACCCTTTTACATGATTATATATGAGACATAAATGAACACTTTTCATGTTGAATATATCTTCTAATTCTATCTATATCATTATGTACAATAAAAATACAATAGCATTTTTTCATAACTCTAATTCCAAGCCAGTCACAGATTTTACTTAAGAAATCCTTCCTCACTTCGAATTTCACAAATTACTTTTACAAAAGTTTAATTAACACATTTATATACAACTTTCATGTTTTAACCATCTCCAAATTCAATCATTAAGATTTCGTAATATTAGCCTCAAGTTACTGCCTTAAAACAAAATTCAGAAACTATATAAACCCTAACTCATTCTTTACATTTTTAGCTTAATTACCTCAATTATTTATCAAATCAAACCTTAGAACTCTTAAATAAAATCAAATAACTAAGTTTTGGAGGCTTTACCTTAAACTTGAACCATGGAATTCCTTCTCCTGTTTGTTCCACCAAAACAGCTTATATAATCTCCATCAATTTCTTCTTCTTCCTCTTCTTTCTCTCATCTCTTCCTATCAAATTTTGGTTGATTTATTGGAAAGGTTGGAAGACATTTTTCTTTGGCTTTTTCTCCCCTCATATGGTTCGGCCACTCTCCCAAAAATGGTATCCAACACTTATCTTTTGTACACTAAAATCAACTCCAAAAAGAAATGAAGATAAGACAATTAGAAAATTCTAGATTTGATGATTTGTCACCTTTCCAATTAATTAACAAGTCCATTAATCATTTTCTATCAATAATTTTTATTTTTCCTCTTCCTTGGCCGGCCACCATGGCTTGTTTCTAGAAAGAGTGGGTCCCACAACTTTATTTAATTGCACTTTTGGCTTAAATTTTTTCTTATTTGCATTTTTGACCCCAAAACTTTCTGTAATTTATTCTGGCTATTCTGTTTAGATTCAACCTCAAGTGTGGGGAGTGAAATACCTTATTTTAAGTTGTTCTATCATTTAAAAATAGTCCTGGATCATTTCTGGATCCTAAACAGTTGATTTCCAAAACTGCCCTCAAAGTTGCCTTTATTTATAATTTTGCCATTACTCTCATTTTCAGTGTTCCAATATATTTTTCAACTCTTTCTTTTCACCATAATTTCACATAAAATTAACTTATTTAATCTCCCTAGGTTTGGGTCAAAAATTCTTAAATTAGCCGTACTGCTATTTTCCAGGCAGTGTTTTCGACTCCGACGATTTCCAGAAAAGTATTGCATTTGCTTTCTAACTGTGTCTCTAAAATTATTTCCCATCATTTCAATATTTTTAAATCAGAAACTGTGAATTAATTCATGCATACAAGATGGGGCTTCCTAGGGTATTACAAATTCAGTCTCAAACGTTCTCTAAAATAAAAACACAATAGTCATTTTAAGAAACCCTATGTCTAAGCCAGTTACAATCTTTACTGAATATCTCCTTATTCACTTTTAATTTTGTAAATTTCTTTTACAGGCATATACGTAACACATATACCTACAACTTTCATATTTTTCACTTCCTCAAATTCATTCATCAAGTTCACGAAATCTGAATATCAAATTTCTGACCTAAACTATTTCCAAAATTCTTTAAAACTTTAATTCATCCTTTAACTTCTTTCATATTCTTTTGATTACATAATTCAATTAATTCAATTCAATAACTATTCTAGCTATAATACTTATAGAATAAATTAAAGAACCAAGTTAAAAACCTTACTTTAGATAAAGCCTCTCTTCCTTTCTTTTCCAGGAATAGCAAATTCATAAATTTTTCCTTGATCATTTTTCTTATCTAACATTGCCTTGCTCAAACATTTGATTTTTATGGAAGGAAATTTGGTAAAATATTTTTGGAGGCTTTTCCATAGATGGTTTGGCCATTAGATTTTTTTTTTAATTGGCTATCAATCTCCTTCCTATTTATACTAAGTTAATGAAAAGATTGAAAAATAGAGAAAATTCTAAAATTTAGATTACTTGGCAATTTTTCATGGAATGAAGGATTAAATGGTATAATATTTTGTATAAAATCTTCCCTAATTCGTATATGTGGGCCAGTCTCTCTAAGGATTTTTCTTTGGAGAATTCTAGATCATTTGAATGAAAATGACATTTGGCTTGGTGAGTCCCACAACTTTGGATAATTTTACTTTTGCCTATAATTTTTCATATTTATAATTGCTACCATAGTTTTTTTTAATTCTTTTCAATCAAGTCCTTAAATTCTTCCCATTCAATTCATATAGAATCTTATATTACTCTTGGTACTTCAATTCAACTTAATAACTCAAGCTATAGCTAAAGAATTTTTTATCTCAAATTCATTTCGGAAAACTTCATAAATCGAAAATTTACGTTTCCTTAATTTATCTTCTATTTCATATCCATTTTCAATTATTAATACTATATTCACTTTCATCTTATTTTTAATTGGATGATAATCCATCTAAATCAAATCATGTAAAAGAATTTTGAATAAATTTATTGTCGAAAATTTCTTAGAAATCGAGAACCGACAATTATCTCAAAATAGGATTTTCTTATCATTTTTTTTCTTTCACTATTTATGTGCCTTTCTAACTTCATATAAATTCTCAAATAATTTTTCTTTTATAATTTACGATCCTAATTTAAGGTATTCTCAATAAATTTTAGTAAAGAATTTCTTAAAAATATTATAAAAATTCATTACTATTAATACTGTTTATTATCGTCCTTATAATTCTTTTGTAAAAATTGTTCTTAAATATTCTCTTTATACTTTTTTAAACTAATTTGACTCATTTATTTTTCAATTAACTCCTTATCCACTGCTATGATCTACTTATATATGTATTGTCTTTTGTACAATCTTTTGGGATTTTATAATGAATTTTTGGCATGTGGTGCCCCCTATCTCACTTTGATATGAGTCACCTCTAAAGTGAAGGCCCCATTAATATCCTCCTCAAGAAAGACCCCAACAAACTATTCATAAGCGAGCTCAAGGATTTTTGTGAGGTTCGACCTCTGAAAATTGTTCAAAATGCTATCAATGTGGGGCGATGAATCAAATTCAATGTCTTTATCAAAGAGCTCGAACTCGACAGAGCTCAGATTCGAAAGTGTTATGTGTGAAGATTATATCTAATCTAAACATTAGAGTGATATCCTCAAACGATGATCTCTTTTACCTTTTATTATCTCATTTCAAGTTCATAAAACTCATTTATCCAAAATTGCATTTGAGGGTTTGGAGGTTCAATTTTAAACCTTCATATTAATTTTTATCACAGTCTTTGTGCATTTATATCTTAATTTATTTCTTATAAAATTTTATTAAAATAAAATTTTCTTATCCAATAATAATAATAGTAGTAATAATAATATATAAATAATATTTAATTTAAATAATATGTAAAGTTAATGAGAATATTATTATCTTTTCATATATGTTTCCCGCGCAAAAATATCACATTAAAAATAAAATAAAAAAGTACCGAGAAAGGATTCCCTTCAGATTCTAAGTTTGACGCCCAAAAATATGCCAGGCTCTTACATATGGATCACCTATGGAGTATATACAAATTTTATTTTATTTTTTATATACTCTAAATAATATATTCTAATATTTAGTATGAAAATCAAAATACTATCAGCTGATGGAAAAAAAAAATTCAAAATATTAAGAATGGTTATTTTAATTAGGATTTTTATTATTTGCGTTGATGGATTATAATAATGTATATTTTTTCCAACTAATTTCTTTGAATTATTTCCATTAATTTAATTATATTTATGTAGTATAATTTTGGTATATTCTAGATAATAAATTTAGTATTTTATATCAAAGTCAACATATGGATTAAAATGAAAAAGACTACAAATAATTTAAATAATAATTTATTTAATTAGATAATCATATAAACATATTGAATTAAATCTGAAATCAAAGTATTTTTTATAAATTATTTCTATAGAATTGAATGGTAAATCAAAATCTCAATTTTTCTGGATGAATTAATTTATAAACTAATTTCCTTAATTTAATTATATTGGATAACAAGTCTTCAAATATCAATATTGTTTATGTGTTAACATTTATATAAATGAAATTAAATAAAACTAATATTATTTGTCAAATAATTATATCAATACTTCTATATTAATTAACATTGCTAATTATTTGGTTGATAATATTATAAATATTGGAAATTTATATAATATTAGGAGTATTAATGACAAAAATTAATTGTTAAAGTTGGATAATTATTGAAGTTGTAAAATCTAATTATATATAAATTCATTCAAATATTTTACATTTAATCCATGTAGATTTATATTTTAACTCTTTCTTAAGAAATAACATAATCAAGATAATTTTTTTATTAAACCCAGTTGACACTTATAAATTTAAATAAATTTAAAAATTTATCACTGAACGAAAAATAATTAAAAAAAAATTAAACATAAGACAAGAATAAAAATAAAACTAAATCAAGAATATATCGAAATTAAAAGAGAAATTAAAATCTTAATTTGAATTATGATATAACAGATATAGATAAATTATTTTCCCGCTCTAATATTATCTTATAAATATTAAAAGCTTATGTAATCTTATGAGTATTAATTTTAAAAATTAATAATTGATATTAAAAAATTAATTATATATAAATTTATTAATATTTTATATTTAATTTACATGCAATTTATATTTTTGCTTATAATAAAAAATTATAAATATAATTCAGTCTATCTTATAATTACTAATTATGATAGTGAAGAGAATTTCGAATTACTTTCTGGGTCTAAAAAACAAAAAATCACATATAAAACTATAGTATAATTAGAAAAATTAAATTAGAAAAATAAAAATGAAAAAATCTTCCTCTAATTTAATCGGCATGATTATGTTAACCAATTTTTCTTTTTTTAAATATTTTACGTGGCAACCGATTTTTTTTTTTTTTAAATTTGTTTTTTAGGTAAATTTTATGGTGACTTCAAGTAATAGATAACTTGATTTGGCAATAGTATAATGGATTGATTATAGTCAAAATAAAAACCGGCACTCACAATAACATGTGACAAGCTTTGCCAATATTTCCCTCCAAAAATTATTGATTTCCCGCTCAAACAAGTTAATGTTAAATTAATTAATAATATAATTTATTTTTTAATATTTATTTTATGAAAATAAAAAATATTAGTAGTTTAAAAAATAAAAAATATATATTATTTTCCTCAAATTGTAATTTAGAATATTTTTGTCAAAATTATCATTTGAAACAATAATTTGGATTATTTTTTATTAATGAAAAAGTAGATAAAATATAAAAATTAAAAAAATATTGTTCATCAAATTAAAAAATTAGTAATAATAAGGAAAAATGAAAAAAAAAAATATTTTTTCCCAAGTTGTAATTTGGGATATTTTTGCCCAAATTGTAATGTCAAATAATAATTTAAAATATTTTTAGTAATTGAAAAAGTAGTAATAATATAAAAATATATATATATATATTTAGTAAATTATAAATAATAAATGGACGAATTTACAAAATATCAGCTACTTTTATAAAATATTATCAATTTTTATAAAATATTGGGGTTATAAGTATATTATTTTGTAAATCATCCATTTTACAAAATATCAGTAACTTTTACAAAATATTCTTCATTTTTACTAAATATTGGGGTTTCTAATGTATTATTTTGTAAATCGTCTATTTTACAAAATATTAATCATTTTTATAAAATATTCTCCATTTTTACAAAATATTGGAGTTCCTATTGTATTATTTTGTAAATCGTCAATTTTACAAAATATCAACCACTTGTACAAAATATTATTCATTTTTACAAAATATTGGAATTTCTAATATTTTATTTTATAAATCATCTATTTTACAAAATATCAGCCACTTTTATAAAAATATTATATATTTTTACAAAATATTGGGGTTCCTAGTGTATTATTTTGTAAATAGTTCATTTTACAAAATAACAGTCACTTTTACAAAATATTCTATAATTTTATAAAATATTGGGGTTCCTAATTTATTATTTTGTAAATCATCCATTTTATAAAATATCAGTCACTTTTATCAAATATTTTCCATTTCTACAAAATATTAGGGTTCTTAGTGTAATATTTTGTAAATCATCCTTTTTACAAAATATCAATCATTTTTACATAATTTTTTCCCTTGTTACAAAATATTGGGATTCCTAGTGTAATATTTTGTAAATCGTTCATTTACAAAATATCAGCCATTTTTACAAAAGATTCTTCCCTTTTACAAAATATTGGAGTTCCTAGTGTAATATTTTGTAAATCGTCTATTTACAAAATATAAACAATTTTTACAAAAAATTTCACTTTTTTACAAAATATTAGGGTTCTTAGTGTATTATTTTGTAAAAAAATTCATTTTACAAAATATTCTTCTTTTTTACAAAATATTCTTCTTTTTTACAAAATATTGGAGTTCCTAATGTATTATTTTGTAAAAAATTTATTTAACAAAATATCACCAATTTTACAAAATATTAACTTTTTTTTTATAAAATATTGAGATTTCTAATGTATTATTTTGTAAAAAATTTATTTTACAAAATATCACAAATTTGAAAAAATTATCAGTTATTTACAAAATAATTATTGTTTGTAGTACACAAAATTTTAAAATCAAATGATCAAATTTTTAAAATTTTTCAATAATTTTTATAATATAAGTGTTTTTAGTATTTTAATTTTATAATATAGTTTAAAAAAAAAAATCATATATGTTTAAAAAAATTTAAAATTTTTTTTCAATAAATTTAGTTTTGTGAAAGATTTTGAAAATATCACTAATTTTTATAAAATTTTAAAAAAATTATCACTTATTTACCAAAAAAAAATTATTAATTGTGGTGCAAATGTTATTCCGTAAAATCAAATTCACCTAATTTTCACTTATTTGTCACTTATTTTTTAATTGTTAAGTGATAATAAATATATTTTTAATTCATTATAGTGTTTAATTTGGTTATAATGTGATAATAAATTGTCATGAATTTTATTTTTTCTTTAATATTTTATCTCATATATATATAATTCTTAGTAAATAATATAATATTGAAACTTGTATTATTATTATTATTATTAAAATCAAGTCATTCACGTAATATAATTAAATTTTTAAATTTTTTCACTAATTTTTATAATATAAGTGTTTGTAGTGTTTTAATTTTGTAAAATAATGAGTTAAAAAAAAACATATATTTTAAGGAAATTTTAAATTTTATAAGCTCTAAATTTAGTTTGGTGGAAGTTTTATAAAATATCACTAATTTTTATAAAATTTTGAAAAATTTTCACTTATTTACAAAAAAAAAATATTATTTTGAGGTGCAAATGTTAATCCGTAAAATCAAATTCACCTAATATTCACTTATTTATCACTTATTTCTTAATTGTTAAGTAATAATAAATATATTGTTAATTCATTATGGTGTTTAATTTAGTTTAAATGTGATAATAAATTTTCATAAACTTTATTTTGTTCTTTAATCTTTTATCTCATGTATATAATTCTTAGTGAATCATATAATATTGAAACTTGTATTATTATTATTTGTAAAATCAAGTCATTCACATATTATGATTAAATTTTTAAAATTTTTCACTAATTTTTATAATATAAGTATTTGTAATGTTTTAATTTTGTAAATGAATGACTAAAAAAAATCATATATCTTTATGAAATTTTAAATTTTATAAGCTCTAAATTGAATTTTTTTCGGAAGATTTACAAAATATCACAAAACTTTATAAATTTTTAGAAAAATTTCGTCACGGGAGTAAATTTTATTTCATGGTCTTTAAGAAAATTTTTGAGTTGGTTTTAATTTATTTTAATAATTTTTTATGGGCGTGAGAGTTATTTCACGGACATGAATGATTATCTTTACTTTGGAGGCATAATAATTTTCTTCACCGGGGTGAAATTAATTTCACCCCGGTTTCTTCATCAGGGTGAAATTAATTTCACCGTGGTGAAGAAACAAATTAAAAACCTTTCACCGTGGTGAAGAAAATTTCTAAGTTAGTTTTAATTTGTTTTAATAGTTTTTCACGGGTGTGATATTTATGTCATGGGCGTGAATGTTTATTTTTAATTTGGGGACATGATAGTTTTTTCACTGTCATGAAGGTAGTTTTATGGTGATGGTTATATCATATATTTTTACAAAATTTTTTAATTTTTTACAAAATATTGAAATTTGCAGTGTATTATTTTGTAAATTATATGATTTAAAAAAATATTATCCAATTTTATAAAAATTTCCAACCTTTTATAACATATTGGGATTTGTAGTGTAATATTTTATAAATTGTATAAGTTATAAAATATCACCTATTTTATCAAAATTTTTCATTTATAAAATATTATGGTTCGTAATATATTATTATGTAAATTTTATGATTTACAAAATATGACTTATTTTTAAAAAAATCTCCAACCTTTTATAAAAAACTTAAAATAACAAAAACTTAGCACACAAAATTACCAAAAAAAAATCATAATAGTATTGTAATAGCACTTCCAACTGAACTTTTATATGTTTATAAAGTAAAAAGCTAGTTTAGGAAGAAGACAGTTGTGGTGAAGGAGGGTCAGAAGGAGTGCCAAGAGCAAGGTCTTTTCAAATAGCAGTGATAGATCGCTTTAGCTCTGCATGATTGGTCTCAAGTGTATCCAACCTGGTAGTAACTGTATTCTCTAGTCTATCCATGCGAGTGTGCAGCCGAGTGAGTTACTCCAATACTTTTTCCTCGAAGGAATGAGAATATGTCGTTGGCTGGGAGGTAGGTGGAGGAGCAGTGGCTGTAGTCTTTCTCTGTCGTTTGCTCTGAGAAGCCTCATAAAATATTGCATCAATGCTGTCTTCAGAATCATCTTTGTCTACCACTTCATCTCGTACGAGAATCCAATTGTCATTGTCCTTCTTCGCTATCCTCATATCTCTAAAAGTGGTCATATCCAGGTAATCTTTTGGAGTAATCCGTATTGTATATTCCAGCTCATACCCTACCTTGAAGTATGTGCAATCTTACCCATATACATACCAAGAAGCAACTTACCCTTTATCTTTATGACCATTTCCTTAAAGGAATCCACAAACCACTTAGCAACATTGAAGTCCTCATTCTTTTTAAGGCAATATATAGCAAATAGCTCCTTCCTACTAACTATTCCATTACTATCCCCTCTAGCAAATATAGAATATGTCAAGAATCTATGAAATACTTGTAATGCCGGATCCTTGATCTTAGAGACCCTAGCAAATTGTCCATCAAAATGAGTAATGCCAGTTAATTCATTCCAAAAAGGGGAAGCTGCCCATTTTTCAGGTATACTGCAATGTCCCTGAACCTTAATTTTGAAATTTTTACCAATTTGTTCAGGGGTAAAGATTCTCATTATATTACCTAAAGAGAATGTCATAACCCCAATAAGGCTAACAGATAAAGTGGAGAAGAATTCATAGACAAATTCTAAGTGAAGACCATTATCATACTTAGTGAAAAAAATATCTCCAAAGAAGTCCACACAATATTTGTTGACAGAATCATATAAACCCAAATTTCTTAGATCAGCAAAACTAATAGATCGACCACTAATAGGGTTACCTCTATTCCGTAAAGCGATAAATCGTTCTTGATGTACTTGAGTGGTGAATTGCAGTCCATACGATAATGAAATAGGGTCATCTCGTGCTTAGGAAGAACTCCAAACGTTTGGCCCTTTTTTTCTTCAAATAACTTTTGGATTCTTGGTTTTAGGCATATTAGGGTTTGAGATTCTTGATAGATAGTTGTTGTAATTGATGATATTATGTTTTAATGAAGTTGATTACTATTTGGGTAATGCAATTTTGATAGAATTTTTTTGGATTTTGAGAGAAAATGATAGAGGGAAGATAAAGAGACGATTTATCTTTATATCACAGGGGTGAAATAGAGAATAAACTTTTGTGCGTCATTTTTTTATTCACGGCCATGAAATATAATTCATAGTAGTGAAAAAAGTTTCTGAGTAATTACAATTGTAAAAATAATTATTCACCGGAGTGAAATAAATGTCACGGGGGTGAATTATTGGCTTTGTGTTTGGTGCATCATTATTTTTTGCACAGATATGAAATTTTATTCACGGTGGTGAATAAAGTTTCTGACTAAGTTTTTAATTTTTTTGAATTATGTTTTCATTGGAGTGAAAGATATTTCACGGTAGTGAATTATTGGTTTTAGATTGGGGGAATTTTTTTTCACGGTCGTGAATGTTAATTTCACGATGGTGAATAAAGTTTCTGTGTAAGTTATAATATTTTTTTTAGTTATGTTTTCACGTGCGTGATAATTAATTCACAGGAGTGAATTAATTGGTGGACATAAGGTGCATCATTTGTTTTAATCACGGGCGTGAATATTAATTAATGATGGTGAATAAAGTTTCTGAGTAAAATTAAATTTTTTATATTAATTTTTCACGGGAGTGAGAGTTATGTCACGGGCGTAAATCATTATATTTAAGTTGGGCCGTGTTAGTTTTTCTTAATGGTTAAAAGTACATGAGTACTTTAAATAAAAATATTTGAAATAAGGAAATAAAATTAATACATTATTTTATTATGATAAATTTATGAATAATATTAAATTATAGTTTAAATATTTTTTTATAATTCATAAATTTAATGAGCCAATTTAACACTATTACATATTAAAATTTAACTTTCATGTATTATTAATTATTCACAAACCTAACCCCATTTAATTCTCTTGTGTTGGTTGTATTTTCCAACCTTAAACACCAAAAGTCAAATATCCATAGAATGTTAAAATTTCAAATTGTGCTTGTAATATTTTCACTCGTACAAAAGAAAGTTGGTCCACGTACTGTAAATTCCTTGAAAAAGGTCTAAAAATCATCTCACTTCAGTAAACAAAAATTGAAAAGGTACATTTACTTTACAGTTTATTTCTATTATATTTATAATTTTTATAAAAAGTATGTTAATTCATATTACTTGTGTTACTAATGAATATTTTGTGCAAACTATGTATACAAAATGAAATATATGTGCAAAAATAATATATTTATAAATTATTACTATTTTTACCGAAATGTATGGTATTAATTATTTTGTATTATTATCAATGAATAGTTAAGTATTATTGAACTATAAATAATGAAGTTATAGTATAAGTATTTAAATTATGTTGTATGATTGTATTATATTAATTACATATGGTATTTTTGTAATCTAACTATTTAAATTCGTGTTGTATACCCTAAAGATAAAATATACAGACAATTCCTATGGCTAACAAAGGAAAGAAAGTTATTGTGGATATGAAAAAAGATAATTACCAAAATAGTAATTATAATAGTGATACTAATGATGAATCTATGTGTGAAATCAATTTTAGAGCAACCAGTAATAGAAGATTTGATCAAGAACAATTCAATTCCATTGGTGAGACTATGCATGTGTCAACATTATCTATTAGTGATGTGAAAATTTTAATTTTTGATAAGTGGGAAGATGCAAAAAAATTTTACTTGAATTATAGCAAGAGAGAAGAGTTTGGCATAAGAAAAAGGGATTCAAGGAAATCAATAAAAGGTCATGAAACAATGAAAAAATGGGTATATTCAAAGGAAGGAGTAAGAAAGGCAGAATCATTATGTTTGACTGGTCATAAAAAAAAGCCAAAGGTAGAGACACGTGTAAAATGTCCAGCCATATTTCGGGTAAATTTAAATAGCAGCACAAATACATGGCATGTGTCACGACCCATTTCTGGATCGTGATGGTCTTAGGGTGCGGGAGATGCCGAGAAGACCGGCACCCGTAGAACCCATCAATCTCATACTATACAATCACTCACAATATCGCAGCAGAAATACAACTATAACCAATATTGCAGCGGAAACCCATCATCAATCAATAATAGCCATCACCAATCACATAACCATATATATACAAACACTCACATAATCATTATTCATTCAATCACTATGTCATTCATTCTGTAACTCTATGTAAATACCATAATCATATCATTAATAATCTCTAATCTTCCCATACATACATGTTCATACTCTAACTATACTATACAAAACACATGAAGCAGCTATGATATGAACATACAAAATAATACAGTGTTCATAATATTACACTGACACAAGATTTGCAAAATCTATAGAGGGCCAAAAGAGCTGGGATATCTACCTCTTACTCTGCACCTGAGAGGGCAAACAGTGAGAGGGTGAGTATATATGATACTCAGTGAATCTAGTATGCATCGACCAATAAAATGGATAATGGAACATCAATAAGTAATAAGTAGATGACATAAATGACTCAAACTGCCCAGAATGTTTGTAATACAGAATCAAGTACAGAATATGACTGTAAGTAAACAATCATAAGCACATATCACATGGACAAGATGGAAATGACAGATATAGAGCCATGAAACGCATAGAAATGTGCCAAGCACAAATCACTATATATATATGTATAAATAACATAAGACTGTATGGGACTTATGACTAGGACATCCCTTCCTAGTACGGGGTATCAATCAATACAATATGCATAAGGCCGATGGCATGAACTCACTGCCCTGTCGGAACGATAGCTCTGTCAAATCACCTCAGAGTCAATAGAAGCAATTATCACATCAATAGATGCCATTTCAAAACAATGGCATCGGCAATATCAATAACTCATTAGAAATCAATTGGATGAGTCTAAAGTCAATAAAACATCAATAATTATCGATTAAACTATGACTAAAAGCCTAACGACAAAAAATGAAAATAAACATATTTTGGTCATTTGCGGCCAAAAAGTTGACGCAATTGGCATGCTATTGTCACTGGTGACGGTGGCATTTAAATGGTTGGCCTACGGATTTTTCGACATGGTTTTGGCGTAATATTGACATTGCCCCAACTATCAATAAACATACACATAGAAGCAATTTCATAGGCAACAAAAGTAACTCAATAATATTCAACAAACACATCAATTTGGCATGGAAAAATAAGTCCAAAACCAAGGCAAATTCAAAGACAAAATTTTCCAATTAGGGTTCGGCCAAATGGCATTTTTCACAAATGGATTCCAAATGGCATTTTTCACAAATGGATTCCAAATGGCATTTGATCAATTTAGGCAAGTAATTTGATGCATAAGAAACTCACCTATCACTTCAAATCACCTAACAAACTCGATTTGCTACCGAATTCCTCAAATCCTCGGTTTAAGCCAAAATCGACTATTTTCTCCGAACAAATTTTCTACAACGAAACGAAATCAATTAATACCTAATTGACTTATTCTAAAGCCAATTTACACATCCTAATCCATATACTCAATTTCAAAACTCACAACTTTAATTTAGGGTTAGAAAATTGAGGAAAATTGTTTAATGCATCAACTGATGTAATTAAACCATTTATCCAATCCTTTTATCATCCATTTAACCTAATTAAACAAAAAAATCAAATAAATAAACAATTACACATTTTACCTTTTTTTGGCCGAAATCCCCTTTGCTTTGTTTTTCAAATTTTCTTCAATTTTTATGGTTGATTTTGGTTGTTTAGTGTTTGTATGATTTTAGTTTATGATTTCCAACACTTTTCTTTTACAAATCAAGCAAAGAAATCAAATGGAAGAAGAAGAAATTGGTCACGCTGGAAGAACAAGAAAATGCAGAAATTTTGTTCAAATTTTTGCTTGTATAATAAGACAAAAATGGCAAATTATCCTTTTGGTCCTTCAATTTTCCAAAATTTGCTTTTGATCCTTTTTCGCTCGGTAATTCATTCCAATAATTTCGTCGGGAATTGGAATTCAAAGTGAACATTCAAACATCATATTTTTATTAATATTAATTAATAAAAATAGTTTCAGAGCCTTTCTGAAACTCAGACTGCTGAAATTTACTATTCACCAAAAATATTATTTATTTACGGTTTTGCCATCGTTTACTTTCTTAGTGTTCTTAAACATTTTCTCATATTTCTTTTTACTGTATTCTCACATGAATATACATTATCATTTACCCTCAATCCAAATTCAAAAATTCATCCGTCGACCGTACTACTATTTTACGGCAGCGATATCGGTACCGACGATTTTCGAAAAATTTTCTTTTTTTTTTGCTCTAACTGAGTTTTTAAAATTATCCTTAGCCATTTTGATAATTTTAATCGACATACTGAGAATTTATTTTGCAAAAACTTGTTATGCATATTTTTAAGGTATTACATTCTCCCCTCCTTCAAAAAAATTCGTCCTCGAATTTCAAATAAACATGTATCTCTATATTGGGACAATAACAGATACTTAACTTTCATGTTTTATTCACTCTCCCTTGTACACTTTTTCCATATATTAATTCCTTTATAACACTTTTGCCATTGAAATCTCTTTATTCCGAAATTGTCGGACTTGACAATTTACACTTTCTATTGGCTCTACTCTTATGACATTTCTTCATTAATTTCAATATTATGCACTTTCAATACATGTAACAGTTCTGGTATAAAATTCCATAGCATTCAGATACAAATTACTAGATAAATGTTGCTCATACTTAAAGGAAGAGTCGAACTTTACGCTACACTGTCAATCCTTTCTAATACTTTTTATGGTCTCACGTATCTCGGTGTCAACCTTCTTTTCTTGTCAAATCTCATAATACTTTCCATAGGTGATATTTAAAGAGAACATGATCACCAATATTAAATGAACATCCTTTTCAGTTTTGTAATTCAATCAATGGTAAATATTGATCTCACTTACCTTTGAACTTCTATAACACATATCCTCATCTCTGAACTCTAATATTTTATCATTTTTGAACATCTTTCTTTAACTTCATAAAATATGGATCCTAAACTTTGTGTTTCTTAAACATCATTAATTAACAATAGCTTAAACCAGAATTGGGCTATCAGAGCCTGGTTTCGATCCTGGGATTCAAGACCAACTCCATACCCAAATCAATTATCTAAACTGGAATATTCAATAGGTGCCTACATACACCTCAATTTCAAACTCCATCTCTCTATCAGGATAACCCTGACATCTTCTCAAGAAAAGACATCAAAGAACTCTCGGACCATAGGTATCCGAACAATCCCAATTAAAGTCTTTTACATATTTACTATGTATACTAGATACATTGTACTATTCCTTCTCTATTACCTTTCTAACCTGAACAACAGGAATGAACTAATTCTTGATTCATACTTATCACTCTGGAACTCTAACTATGACAACTAAAATTTGACTTTCTTCTCATAACAATTAATAACTACTCACAGTGCAATTAACCAATTCATACCAAGCATTATATTAAGTTGCAACCAGGCAACTCTATCACATTAGCACATAAAAGTATTATTATCAATTCAATAACACATCTCGGATAACAATCATAATTCACTTTTATACTTTCTCTCATAGGTATAGTTATCTCTAAGGTCACATTTAATAGTTATCTTTCTCTATTTAACTGAGATGCAAACAAAAGAATGTATGACACTAGAGTCAAACAATGCATTTGTTATGACATTCTGTATTTAAAATCATACCTATATCTGCATCATCAGATCTCTGTGTCTCTTGGGTGTTAACAGTGAAAACTCTTCCCTAGCCTCTACCTGCTGGGGCCTGACCACTACTAGATGCCTGACCTCTGCCTCTACCCCTACTAGGAGCCTCTCTAGCCACATTCTGAATCATTTGTACTATAGGCTAAGACTCTACAGTAGATGGCTACTGATAATCCCGTAAGGGACATCTGCTAATATAATGACCATGTTGCCCACACTTCAGGCAAGCACATGTCTGCCTACAACACTCCCCTCCATAAGGCAAGCACCTGTCTGCCTACGACACTCCCCTCCACGCCTTCTGCCACAAAAATCACAAATAGGTATATTAGACATCTGAGTAATAGGTCTGGAAGAACTCTGTGAATATGCAGGTGCAGACTACACTGATGGTCCTTTACTCTGAACCCTCCTCCTCTAACTACCAGATGAAGGTCCCTGATCAAATCGAGGCACTGGCTCAATCAATCTATGCTGGGAGTTGCTCTCCCCCCACCTACTCTGGGATTCTGGTCCCTCCTTTCTCTTCCGATCCCTCTTCTCTCTCTCTGACCTGAACTTCTTTTCCATCTGAGTAGCTTTACCAATAACTGTCATTAAAGATGTGAATTCCGTAGCCAATAGAGCATTATAAAGCGAAGCATGTAATCCTCTCCTGAACCTGCTGATCAGATCAACCTCATTAGGAACAATATGAGTAGCATATCTACTCAGTCTAATAAACTCCTCTGCATACTCCTCTACAGTCCTGTCCCCATACTCTAACTGTTTAAATTGAATCAAGTTCTAGGTCTTCACTTCTTCTGTAATAAACTCATTAATCAACCCCTGACGAAACTCATCCCATGAGGGTGGATACCCACCATACAGTCTGGGCTCCATCCTTCTCGAAAACCAAGCCCATGCCTTCCTTTTCAGTAACAATCCCACGAGCTCAACTGCTTGGATACCAGAACAAGGTAGTCTCCTCACTACCTTCTCAATCTCCTCTAGAAAATCCACGGGATCACTACCTCTGTCGCCTCTAAACTCAGGCAAGTTTAGCTTTAGAAAGCTAAACATAGTCACTCCACCTTCATCAATACCTCTACAGCCTCCCTGTACAAAGGCTCCTCGGGAACCACACCTGGCTGTATAGGTGCTGGAGCAACTGGTACTGTAGTAGGTGCAACAGGTGGTGGCATTACTGCTGGTACTAGAGGTGGCGGTACATTCTGTCGTTCCCGCCTCAACTCTGCTAGCTCCTTATGTAAATTCATCATCCCCCTCATCATCTCATATCTCTAGGGATCATCAGTCCTCTTTGTATCCCCAATAGACCTACGAGATCTAGACGGTCCCTCAGAAATCAAAATCTCCCTGATCAAGGACTCATTAGAGGCTACCTGTGCCTCTCTGGTACCTCCGTCTCTATCGTCAAATATCTCTGTAAAATTGTCTGAAAAACAAAACACGTACTCAGTATATTACAAATATGCAGAATACTTATACATATTTGATGAATGCAACAAAAGACGATACAGGAATTCCTATGCTCTATGGTTCCCTTAACTCTACCCATACTACACTTATTCAGTACTTATCTGTAACCTATGCTCTGTTATCTATAAACCTAGTGCTTTGATACCACCTCTGTCACGACCCGTTTCCGGATCGCGACGGTTCTAGGGTACGGGAGATGCCGAGGCGACCGGCACCTATAGAACCCATCAATCTCATACTATACAATCACTCACAATATCGCAGCGGAAAGACAACTATAACTAATATTGCAGCGAAAACCCATCATCAATCAATAATAGTGGAAACCCATCATCAATCAATAATAGACATCACCAATCATATAATACAAACACTCACATAATCACTATTCATTCAGTCACTTTGTCATTCATTCTATAACTCTATGTAAATGCCATAATCATATCATTAATAATCTCCAATATTCTTATACATGCATGTTCATACTCTAACTATACCATATAAAACCCATAGAGTAGCTAGGATATGAACATACAAAATAATACAGTGTTCATAATATTACACTGACACAAGATTTGCAGAATCCACAGAGAGCCAAAAGAGCTGGCATATCTGGCTCCTACTCTGCACCTAATAGGGCAAACAGTGAAAGGGTGAGCATATATGATACTCAGTGAATCTAGTATACATCGACCAATAAAATGGATAATGGAACATCAATAAGCAATAAGAAGATGACATAAATGACTCAAACTGCCCAGAATGTCTGTAATACAGAATCAAGTACAGAATATGACTGTAAGTAAACAATCATAACAATGAAGCACATATCACATGGACAAGATGGAAATGACAGATATAGAGCCATGAAACGCATAGAAATGTGCCAAGCACAAATCACTATATATATATGTGTATAAATAACATAAGACTGTATGGGTCTTATGACTAGGACATCCCTTCCTATTACAGAGTATCAATCAATACAATATGCACAAGGCCAACATCATGAACTTACTACCCTGTCGGAACGGCAGCTCTGTCAAATCACCTCGGAGTCAATAAAAACAATTATCACATCAATAAATACCATTTCAAAACAATGGCATCGACAATATTAATAACTCATCAGAAATTAATTGGATGAGTCTAAAGTCAATAAAATATCAATAATTATCGATTAAACGATGACCAAAGGCCTAACGACTAAAAATGGGAACAAACATAATTTGGTCATTTGCGGCCAAAAAGTTGATGCAATTAGCATGCAATTGTCGCTGGCGATGGTGGCATTCAAATGGTTGGCTTATGGATTTTTCGGTATGGTTTCGGCGCAATATTGACATTGTCCCAATTATCAATAAACATACACATGAAAGCAACTTCATAGGCAACAAAAGCAACTCAATAATCTTCAACAAACACATCAATTTGGCATGGAAAAACAAGTCCAAATCCGAGGCAAATTCAAAGGCAAATTTTTCCAATTAGAGTTCGGCCAAATGGCCTTTTTCACAAATGGATTCCAAATGGCATTTATCAATTTAGGCAAGGAATTTGATGCATAAGAGACTCACCTCTCACTCCAAATCCTCAGTTTAAGCCAAAATCGGCGATTTTCTCCGAATGAATTTTCTACAATAGAACGGACATCAATTAAACATAGATTAATATCCAATTGACTTATTTTAAAGCCAATTTACACATCCTAATCCATATACTCAATTCCAAAACTCACAACTTCAATTTAGGGTTAGAAAATTGGGAAAAATTATTTAATGCATCAATTGATGCAATTAAACCATTTACCCAATCCTTTTAACATTCATTTAACCTAATTAAACCAAAAAATAAAACAAATAAACAATTGCACATTTTACCTCTTTTTGGCCGAAATCCCCTTTGCTTTGTTCTTCAATTTTTCTTCAATTTTTATGGTTGATTTTGTTTGTTTAGTGTTTGTATGGTTTTAATTTATGATTTCCAACACTTTTCTTTCACAAATCAAGCAAATAAATCAAATGAAAGAAGAAGAAATTGGTCATGGTGGAAGAACAAGAAAATTCAGAAAATTTGTTCAAATTTTTGCTTATATAATAAGACAAAAATGGCAAATTACCCTTTTAGTCCTCCAATTTTTTAAAATTTGCTTTTGATCCTTTTTCGCTTAGTAATTCATTCCGATAATTTCGTCGGGAATTGGAATTCAAAGTGAAAATACAAACATCATATTTTTATTAATATTAATTAATAAAAATAATTTCAGAGCCGTTCTGAAACTCATACTGCAGAAATTCACTATTCACCGAAAATATCCTTTATTTACGGTTTTGCCATCGCTTATTTTATCAGTGTTCTTAAACGTTTTCTCATATTTATTTTTATTGTATTCTCACATGAATATACATTATCATTTACCCTCAATTCAAATCCAAAAATTCATCCGTCGATCGTACTGCTATTTTACGGCAGCGATATTAGTACCGACGATTTTCGAAAAATTTTCTTATTTTCGCTCTAACTGAGTTTTTAAAATTATTCTTAGCCATTTCGATAATTTTAATTCACATACTGAGAATTTATTTTTCAAAAACTTGTTATGCATATTTTTAGGGTATTACAGCATGTCAAGTCATTTGAGGCAATCCACAGTCATCCATTAGTGCCAAATAAATATGTCAAATACCTTGCCTCACATCGTGGTATTTCAGAAGCACAAAAGGCCGAAGTAATGGCTATGTGAAGTGTGGGGATAAAAACAACACAAATTATTGATTTTTTAGCCCAATAAGGTGGTGGTTATCAAAACATGGGTTGAACCAAAAAAGATATGTATAATTTCATTGATTTAAAAAAGACGATGTGATGTCATGAATGGCGATGCACAAAGAATGTTAGGTTACTTTGATGCGAAAATCCAAAGTAATCCAGCATTTTACTTTCATAACACATTAAAGCAAAGCGGACGGTTAGGTAATATTTTTTGGGCGAATGCAACCAGTAGAATGGATTACTCTTGTTTTGGAGATGTTCTTGCATTTGATGCATGTTATAAAAGAAATTGCTATAACTATCCAGTTGTCATGCTTATTGGAGTGAATCAACTTTTGCAGTCCATTATTTTTAGTTGTGCACTATTACAAGACGAGACTGTAACATCGTACACATGGTTATTAAACACATTCCTTAGTTGTATGGGAAACAAACAACCAGTAACTCTTGTCACAGATGGTGATAAATCCATGCAGATGGCAATTGAAAATGTCATTCCAGATACAACACATAGGCTATGTATTTGGTATATAGAGAGAAATGCCACCCGAGAGATACATGATAATAAATTTGCAGCTGACTTGATGAGTTGCATGGTAGCTAGAGTGGATATTGATACATTTTAGAATATGTAGATGGGTCTGGTTGGTGAATATAATCTTCAAAGTAATAAATGGATTGCTAATTTACATGCTGATAGAACAATGTGGGTGAAAGCTTACTTAAAGGATAAATTTTGCGCATGTATTCGAACAACATCTCGATGTGAAGGTATGCATTCATTTATGGATCATTTTTTAAATCGAAGATTGAATATGATCGAATTTGTTCACCATTTCGACATGGCTTTAAATAAAATTAGAGAAAATAAAGAAGAAGCAAATCATAAATCTAATTACTCATCACCGGTTTGCCAAACTGTTCGCCATTCTTATAAAAAGCAAGCTGCAGAAATTTATACTTATGCTGGATTTTACAGATTTCAAGAGGAGTTGAATAAGGAATCTGCATATGTTTTAGTAAATGATGTTGTATCTGATGGTGATTATCGGTTATATGTGCTTAGTAAATGGAACAATCGAAAATACACAAGGCCAGTTTTATTCAATTATCAGTTTCACACCATCACGTGCTCTTGCAAGTTATTTGAGTCATGGGATTTCCCATACAGACATTGTATATGTGTAATGAAACTCAAAGGACTACAACTAATTTCGGATTCATGCTTCCTTTCAAGGTGGACTAAAGCAACAAAGAATTTAATAAAAATAGATTTGACTGATTCAAACATAAGTGCTAAAGTCATGACTATGTTTCGATATGGTTCATTGACAACAAAGTGTAACAAATTGTATTATCTCACCTCTAAATATGGATCAAAGTTCATAGAAATTTCAAATGAGGTGGAACGATTGACATAGAATTTAGTAGATGTCAACATTACAATGTGTGTCCAACAGAAAAAATATGAAGGTATACATGATCCTGATATGGTGCGGACCAAAGGAATGGCGAAAATGAATAATGTAAAGGGTAACCATAAAAGAAAATGTGGTGAATATCGCGAAGAAGGCCATACAAGAAAAACATGTCCAAGATTGACAAGTAAACCTAGCGAAATGAATTATCCGAAGGCAAGTTTTACATTTATTTGAACATATTTAATATATTATCATATTATATTATGACATCATGTAGTTATTAATAATTGTTTATTATTACATATGAAATAAGAAAGCAACGAAAATATAATACCACATATATGGCTATGAAGATGATGAAATATTGAAGGTTCCTGCTAGTTGTATTAATTGCAAACAAATACATAAAGTAAATAAAATGTAATTATTATTAGATAATTGTTCATATTATATGTTGTACTACTCATTCCAATGATTATGAACAAATATATGAAGTAATTATAGTGTTTGCTAAGTACGTGAACTATTAATGGTTTGCATTTTTATATACATTAAATATATACAGAATAATAACCTAAAGAGTTATATTGATAAATTATTGTGAGGCCTCGTCCAAGCATCGCGTCCGGGTCCGCTTTAAAAATGGGATCGGAGTGCTCATTTGGGACAATTTCTCATGGAGGAGATGACCTTAGCGCCTTTTATTTGAAAATGATTTTGATTTTGAAGTTGCTACCTTAAGTTATTTTTATTGGGAAAATTTAAGGTAAAAACCCATTTTGACTCCAATTTTATCCCAAAAGAAGAAAAAGTGAACTAATCTTTGAAACCAAAAAGGATTCGGGGACTAGGTTTTCGGTTGAACTTGACTTTTAATTTTAACCTTAATTTAAAATGATTTTCATAAGCAATTAAAGAATGACATTTAAGATGCATAAGTAAGTAGATATATGGATGAACAATTGAAATATAAGCAATCAAGTAAAATAATCAAAAGAAAGCTATAAAAGTAAATTATTACACTTCAAAATCCCAAATAGGGGATATCAACTCTAGCCCTTATGGGTTCTAGATTGATCACACATTCCCCAAAGTATACTATTCAACAAATAAAGTAAATAATCAAAGCAAAAGAGATGTTTTTTTTTGTCTTTTTCAGATTTGAAGCTTTTATACAGCTTGCCTGTGTACCCCGTTGAATGGGAATCAAAACCCATGCAGTTCTTCCTTCTCGCGAAGGGGGGTTGATTTTATGCCCAATTTATCATGTTTTGATTCTTTATTTTGATGCTCTACCAAAGTAAAGAAGATGAGTTAAGAGACCATACCTTTACCCTAGCTTTTAGGGATGTTGGAGGACAGAGTGTTCTTCCGGACCGGAGTTCCACCTTGGATCGAATGAAGCCCGAGGAAATGGATCAAAATGTGTTCTTAGCTCTTAAGAAAACAGGCCGATAGAGGGACCTTGCTTAGAAAAAATATAACTTTGAGGCTCAACACGCCCCTAGTAGCAACTCTTTAAATTCAAAGAGAGCTAAAAAAGAAGAAAATATGACTTGAAGGGGAAAAAGATGAAATCAAATAGTGAAAATTTAAGCTAAATGATTTATTGTCCTCTTCTTCTTGTCTTTTGTTGTGCTTGTGTTTTCTTGTGTGTTTTGGAAGGTGGAGGGAGGCTTCCTATTTATAATAGGAGCTTGGGGGGTCAAATCCCATGATTTTCCAATGTGGGATTCGGAAGAAAACTAGTTCAGAATGGAGCTGCCGCCGGCAAGAGGAAATGTTGCCTCCAGAAGGGGGTGGCGGTGCCACCGGGGGGCCTTGGCGGCACAGGGTCTGAAGGAGGGCAGCAATAGTGGCAAAGAGCCATACTGCAGCCCTTGGGCATGGCAGTTGCCTCTCAGAATGGGTGGTGGCGCCGCCACACCTCTCTGGCAGCAATGTCATACCTAGAGTGTGGCACCTGTACCCCGACTTCATTCTGAGGCTGTTCCAAGTCTGTCCGAGCGCGGGATTGGTTTTGGGAAATGTTGTTCGGGTTGGCACGAGTTCGAGGGGTGTTAAAAGTGAGTGTTCACAGCTGCCCCCATCACGGCTGTCCATTTCGAATGGCAGACGTGATGTAGGTGAACTGGGTTGTTCCTATCTGTTTGGAACAAAAGAATGCATTCTGATTGCATCTTGCAAGGTCTGGAAGTATATGATTGAAATCTGTCAAGCTCCGGATGATTTTTCATTTTTCTGGTATTTTTCTATTTCTGTCATTTTTTGAATTACAGAAGCTTTTTATGTTTGATTTGGGCAAATGATAGCTCTATTGATATAGAAAAATCATACAGATTCAACAAAATTGATAGCACCTGATTCTGACTTGAATTGCTCCAGAAATACAAGTTTCTTTGCTTTTGGCCAAGTTGGGGGCATGATGATCATTTATGAGATTCTCAAAATCTATAAATAAGGGTGAGGTTCTCTCATTTCCTTTACTCTCATTTTCTCATTTCTCTCTCTCTCTAGCTTTTCTTTCTAAAGCTCTCCTCTTTCTCTTGATGGCTTTAACTTTTGGAAGTAGCAACCGGGGACACCATAGCTATGAGGCCTCACGGGATAATCCTGACCCAAAAAACTTGCTGTAGGAACCAGAATAACATGTTTCTTAGGACGAAAAAATAGAGCTATATGTACTTTATCATTTATTTCTCATTTTTATTTATTTATTTATTTATTATTATTATTATTATTATTTTGATTTTTTTTAGAACACCATGCTTAGGAATAGGGGGACTAAGTCCAATTTAGTCTATCTTGTCGATGCTTTATCTAAGAAAACTCCAGTAAAGCCCCTGTTAGAGCCTACTAGTTTTGTATCCTTCCTAAAGGTCAAAACCAATCCTGAGAGCAATGTGGCCTTGATCAAGGTATTGGTTGAGCGATGGTGGGATACCACCAATACCTTTCATTTTTCATGCGGGGAGCTGACGGTTACCCCGTTGGATCTGTCGATGATAACTGGCTTACACTTTGGAACCCGTCACTTGGATCTCTGCTTTGACTGGAGGGTAACCTTTACTCCTGAGGATATGGCTCGGTTTATAAGTCAGGATCCCCCTTGAGATCGCATATCAGTGCCTCACACTTGGCTTCAAGCTCAGTTGAGAGAGATGGAACCGTTTACTGAAATGATATTTGATACTGAGGCTGTTGCTAGACTGGTGATGTTGATCCTAGCTGGATGCACATTCAGTCATACTCATAGTGATAATGTTAACCTAAATATTCTGCCAAGTTTGATAGATATGACTACATTAGGTGAATATGATTGGGTTGGCACTATTCTGAGCACCATGTATCGGGAGATGTGCAATCTATCTCAGGAAACTTTTAATTCCTATAGAGGGACTTACTTCATCTAGGAGGTATGCTTTCTGCATCTTTTGCTAATAGTACTCTCTGCACCTTTGGATATAATTTGTATTGGGAAGTAAATTGGGAGGTACTCTTTGTACCTGTTGGTTTGAACTAGGATGTACTCTCTGTACCTATTCTAAACTTTGCTTTATGACTTTCTGTTTAACATGCTTGAACCAAGTATGGTCCTATAAGTACTTTCAGACACTTGCCCCCACTCTTAGCAGCCCTAGACTAGATGTTTTTCTAGCCGGCGTCCGGTGGAATAGGGAATATTAGTCTAGCCCTGGTGTACGTGAATTCTAGACTATTCGGGCATTCTTTGGTAGCCTCGATGCTTTCCAGGTATTTTACTGACTTTATATCACCCATATTTCATGGCTTTATTTACAACAAATCTTTGTGCAGGTTATGACGAAACCCTATATCGATCGGATGCCGCTAATGCTAGTAGAACTTGACCCAAGTGCTGCATTGGCTTGTTCCTGATTGTTGCTCCACTCACCATATTACAAGTTATACTATCTGGGAGAGAGAGTCCAAGTCCAAACTATCGGTAGGTGGGTGGTTTCGGTACACCCACCGATTGATATGAGATGGAACATAGACATTCGTGCTCCTGATGAGGCTTATACTCGACTTCCCATCCATCTGTATATGACACCCGGGGATAACTATGCAATATTCTGTCACACCCGTCTGATGGGTCCTATTGGTGATCCATGTAGATGACTAAAGTGTGCATCTGACATTGCTGGTCCTTCTTCTGCTAGACCAGGTCGAGTTCATAGTGTGGGCGCATCAAGAGACCCTTCTTCAGCTGATCCCAGCATTACTCCTGAGACACAAAATGATCCTAGCCGGGTCGTCATGGGCCCCAGCTACTTGCTTCCTAAAGATATCTTCTATATCAATGCTCATAGAGAGATACAGACATTCCATCTTCCGGATGCAGTCCATCCTCATACACCACACTTCCCTGATAACCCCGAGGTATATTGATGCTCTTTATGCTTGCGGTTCTATTTTCGGAAATGATCCTTTAGCTTGTGATATCTCCTAGCTTCGTTTTCGAAAATGATCCTTTAACTCGCGATACCTCATAGCTTTGCTTTTGAAAATAATTCTTTAGCTAGTGATACCTCATAGCTTTGCTTTCGGAAATGATCCTTTAGCTAAGCATCTGACATTTTACTCTTTTTTTTTTTTCAGCTTACCATAGAGTGGGCTCGCCACAACTATCGTGTGGGGCGTAGAATGGAGCTAGCCTTGACGGGTATGCTGACTCGACTTGATTTTAGGACTAATCTGCCTCATCCATTGGAAGACCCTCGCCTGCGTCGTTGAAGAGACGGAGCTTCTTTTACAGCTTTTCCTGTTTTTTTTTTTGGTTTCTTAACCATGATGTATGGATGTTATGATGGTACTATGAATGATGTTTAATTATTTTATTAAACCACCCAATGTCATAGATATAGACTAAAATTCCATGTTATATAATTTCAGTCCAAAAATAAAATTAAATGCATTAAAATGCCTAAAATATTTAGAAATGTCCTAGAATGCCCCGGGCCTATAAAATTTCGAAAAAAAACTCAGATATCCCGAAAAATCATGCCATGGAGTTCTACTACTGCTAGCCTGAAGGGGTGTTGCCAGCCAAGGTGTATAGCGATGTCGCCCTGGTGCTCCAGGGGGCTTGGCGGTGCCGCCACCATGAGGTGGTGCTGCCGCCTTAGGCCTGTGGTGGTGCCGCCAGCCCTAAGTAGTGCTGATGCGCGCCCCAGCCTGTTTTGGCTCATTCTTCTATAAAAAGGCCTCCCTTTCTTCTTAGAAAGTCACTCTGACTCTTCTTAGCATCCCTTAGTGCTTCCTCGGTATTTTCTTTCCAACTTTTCTCATTCATTTTACTCAAAAAAGGCCAATAGAGCCCTACTATAGCCATCACATGTTTTTGTGGACCAAGAACCTGGACAAGGTTGAAAAGATCAATCTGGGCAAATATGGAATCAACTCTGTTCTGACTTTGAGGGGTGTAAAAGTTGATTGGGATTTTTGAAAGCTTGTTTTAGGTTTTGGGACCCTGTTGACCATGTGTTCTTATTTGGTGCTGGTATGGAATAAATGTGCCCTACTTTTGAGGAATTTAATGTCATCCTCGGAAGTAGCCCAAATGCTGCCTTAGTTGTCCCTGAACATAGGGTTGGATATTTTCATTCTTTTAAAAGGCTTTTGGGGTTGAGGTAAGAGCTAGCTAGCTCTATGGTCGTGGAAGGTCGAATCAACCTAGCTGCAGTTATAGCTGAGTTCCGAAATTCAGAAGATTTCAAGGACAAAATGAGAGAGAAAAACATACTGACTACTTTGGTTCTGTGTTTGACTGCTGGATGCCTCTTCCTTAACTCACTTGGTTGGGGAGACATTCAGGTAGTGGGGTTAATCTCTCAGATGGAGTAGGGTTGCACCATTGCCAGCCTGATCTTAGAAGAAACTTTACAGAGCTTGGATGGAAATTTTAGAGCCGAAGGGCCTTGGTCTGTTAGCCTTGTCATTTTATAGGTAAAAACATCTTGTATTTCCATTATTTTTTTTGACCCTTTTTACTTATCTTTAGGTTTGGCTCAAGGATTACCTATAAGTAGTGGCTCCCCCTAGATAGAATTCCATATTCAGCTGCACGGTATCGCATGCGAAGAAATCTGATTCGCTTTGACATAGAAAATGAGTGGATTGCTTGGATTTTGGAGCTGGATTCTAAAGAGCTTTTCTGGTATTGCTCATGGTATGGGATTAACTCATTCATTATAATGAGCTATGGATATAAGATGGTGTATTTGCTGGGGATTTCCATGACCTCATTCTACCAAGGAACTAGAATCTTGAGGTAGATAGGTCAGCCACAGGGCACTCCACCGGACGGAGCTATTTTTTCCACATCTCCGATTACCGGACCTGTATCCCAGGCCATAATGAATGGCTAGAGGCGGTCGATGTACTTTGTACGTCCTGCTGGATTGTCAGGCAAGCTGGAAGATTATGACTCCTGGTTCATCACAGAAGTTTGACCCATTAAGAAGATCAGACAGGTCGCCTTGGATATAAAATTGGAGGCTGACATTGAGACTAGGGATATTGAGACAGATATGATGACACAACCAGAAGAAACTGCTGCGACCAAAGACGAGGTGGAGGTGAAGGTTGAACCAGGTACACCCATGACCGAGGATGGGGACTCAAACGACTCAGAGGATGTTCATCACAGGAGAAGACGAGCTTAGACTAGGACCTTTTTTTTTATTCCATATTTTTTGTTTGTTTGTATTCCATCTTTTGGAACTTTTATGAATTTCATTCATTTAAATTTGCTGAAATTGAATAAAATGAGATAGAATTTTTATTATTTTGACTATGACAGACGAGACAAGACAAAATACTTTAACGAAAAAGGACTCGAAAATAATTGATGAATTCCAATTTAAACTAAGGCATTTTTTTATTTTTTATTTTTTTTGTTATTATTTTTTTATTTTATTATTATTGCTCTAATTTTTGCCTGAGCCACCCTTTCGGGTTTTCAACTCGTTGAGCTACTCTAATTTTTGCCCAAGCCGCCTTATTAAGATTTTCAACTTAGCGAGCATAAACCAATTAATCTAGGCACATAAAATAATAATTTTATTATGCTTTGGACCATACCTAAGGTGGGCTGCCTACGTATCTCCATTTGCACTTTTTTTTTACTCATTAATCAGTTTCTTCTTCTTTTTCTTTTTTTTTGAGAGAATCAGTTCCTCGTAGTTCTGTTCATACAATGCATCATGAAGCAAGAATTACACAAAATATCTCTTTAATTGGTGAAGATTATAAGGGTTTGAAAATTCGTTCCCATCCAGATCCATAAGTATGACACCTCCACCGGACAAGATCTTCTTGAGCACATATGGTCCTGTCACAGCCCAACTTAGGAGCCATGACGGTCCTAGGGTACGGGTGATGCTATTGCTACCAATACCACGAAGAACCCATTAAAATAAACTATATGGCATGCATACACAAATAAGCTTAAAATAGCTTAAGCAAGACAA
>CANXYC011126851.1:0-11284 GCA_948193065.1 Aleurites moluccanus | reverse complement strand
GTTTAAGGCTAATGGGCCTTGGGTTTATATGGGTGAGAGTTGTTTGAGGTTAATTGGCCTTGGGTCGATTTGGGTTGAGAGGTATTTGTGGCTAATGGGCCTTGGTTCCATTTGAGTGAGAGGTGTTTGAGGCTGATGGGCTTTGGGCCCATTTGGGTTGAGAGGTATTTGAGGCTGATAGGCCTTGGATCCAATTGGGTTGAGAGGTATTTGAGATTGATGGGCCTTGGGTCCATTTGGGTTGAGAGGTGTTTGAGGATGATGGACCTTGGGTTGATTTGAGTTAGTGTTGTTTAAGGATAATGGGCCTTGGGTTGATTTGAGTGAGGGGTAATTGAGGTTAATGGGATTTGGGTCCATTTGGATTGACTCTCAACTGGTTCAAGGTACAACCTAGACTCAAAAAATGGAATGCATGCTTTATGAAGAATGAATACATGTATGCATGTGTATGAAGAAAATTGGTTCATGATGACAGTTTAATACTATTATGGTTCATGGGCCCTAAGGTCTAAGGTCTAATGTCCATTACATGAGGGCTAGGTGGCTTGGTTTAAGGGTACCCATCACACTAGAGCAATGATATACCTAACCACATGTGAAACAACGAGTTTCACGTGGGTCTGACAGTACTACTATTCGTTAAACCTGAAAAAGATCTTTGAGGATTCATCGCGGGGTGGATGCTTTCGCTATCTCCCAACATACTCAAAGAGAGTTGTCGGATCAATGCTACTAGCTATCCAAAGTTTGCATTTCGTAACTGGTGATGTAGTGATGCATGAAAATCAAGGTGAAACCAAAAGCCAAGTAAAAAGTCATTTTAAAAAAGATTTTCAACCAATTGGTAGTCCTTTTTAACTTTTGAAAAAAGTTTGTCTCCAGTGGAGTTGTCAGCTGTGAGGTCTCACCCGAGCACCACCGTCCGGGCCCGCTCTCTTCGAGAGGAAAAGAGGCGTTGGGGTATCGGAGTGCTCATTATGGGGCAATTTCTCACGGAGGAGGTGAGCTTAGCGTCTTTTATTTGAAAACGATTTTGATGTTTTGAAGTCGCCACCTTAAGTTATTTTTGTTGGGAAAATTTAAGGTAAAAACCCATTTTGACTCTAATTTTTATCCCAAAGGAAAAAGTACACTAGTCCTCGAAAACCAAAGAGGATTCGAGGACTAGGTTTTTGGTTGAACTTGACTTTCAATTTTAACCTTGATTTAAAATGATTTTTATGAACAATTAAAGAATGACATATAAGATGCATGAGCAAGTAATTAAATGGATGAACAATATAATCAAGTAAAGCGATAAAAATGAATTATTACATCTCAAAAATCTCAAAAATAGGGGATATCAACTCTAGCCCTTATGGGTTCTAGGTTGATCACACATTCCCCAAATAATATATACAACAAATAAAGTTAAGCAAATAATCAAGAGAAAAGAGACGATTTTTGTCGTTTTTTGGATTTGAAACTTTTATACAGCTTGCCTGCGTATCCCGTCGAATGGGAATCAAAACCTACGTTGTTCTTCCTTCTAGCGAAGGAGGGTTGATTTTATGCCCAATTTATCATGTTTTGATTCTTTATTTTAATACTTTACCAAAATAAAGAAGATGAGTTAGGAGACCGTACCTTTGCCCTAGCTTTTAGGGATGCTGGCGAACAGAGTGCTCTTCCGGACCGGAGTTCTACCTTGGATCGGATGACGCCTGAGTAGATGAGTCGGGATGCCTTCTTAGCTCTTAAGAAAACAAACTGCCGGAGGGACCTTGCTTCGAAGAAATATTCAACTGAGAGGCTTAATACGCCCCTAATAACAACTCTTTTAAATTTACAGTGAGCTAAAAAGAAGAAAATATAACTTGGAAAGGAAAAAAGACGAAATCTAATAATGAAAACGATTTCTTGTCTTCTTTTCCTTGTTTCTGTGAGTCTTTATGTGTTTATGTGTGTTTTCATGTGTCACTATGTGTTGCTGTCTATCTGGAAGGTGGGGGGATGCTCTCTACTTATAATACGAGCTTCGGGGATCGAATCCCATCAATTTTTGATGTGGGATTCGGCGGAAATCGGATGCAGACCATCGTTGCCACCGGCAAGAGAAGACATTGCAGCCAAAAGGGGGTGGCGCCGCCTCCATAGTGCCTTGGCGGCACAGGATGTGAAGGAGGGTGGCTGCCGCAGCAAGGAGCCACACTGCACGGTGACTGCTACCCAGAGGTTTGGCGGCACTTCCAAGGCTGGAGGGCGGCAACTGTGCCCATACTCCGTTCTGAAGCTGCTCTAGGTCTGCCTAAGCGCGGGTTTAGTTCCCGGGAATGCCGTTCAAGTTGGCACGAGTCCGAGGGCTGTAAAAAATGAGTGTTCACAGAAACACATCAGGAAACTCCTGAACTACAAGTATCTGATCAAGCTCTACAGAAGACTTCTGCACATCTATTACATGAGCCAAATAAGCTGAACAACCTTTCCTTATCATCCTCCTAGCCTGAATAGTAGAAACCAGATTAACTCTGAACTCTCATCTATCACCCAGAAACTCAAACTCTGGCTATCCCTTAGGCTGAAATCTAACATTCTTCTCATAACAATCAATGATTGCACAATATGTTGTGAGCCAATCCATCCCCAAAATCACATCTAGCTTTAACACAAGTAATTCTATCAAATCAGTATGCAATATGTTGTCATTAATTTCAATCACACAATTAGGATAGTAGTAATGCACATCTATACTTCCACCCATCGGTGTAGCTATAACTAAAGGCACATCTAACAATTTCCTCTCCTTATTCAATTTAGGTGCAAATTGAGGCGCAACAAAGGAATGCGTAGCACCAGAATCAAATAAAGCATCAACAATCTCATTCTGAATTAGAATAGTACCTGTAAACACATTGTCTGATCTCTGTGCCTCCTGGGTATTAACTGGAAAAACTCACCCCTGACCTCTGGCTGCTAGGGCATGACTGCTATTAGGAGCCTGTCCTCTATCCCTGCCTCTACCTGGAGCCTCTTTGATTACATTCTGACTCATCTGTACTGTAGGCTGAGAAACTGAAGTAGATGGCTGCTACTCATCCCGCATAGGACATCTGCTAACATAGTGACTATGCTGCCCACATCTCAAGCAGGCACCAAACTGATGACAACATTCCCCTTCATGCCGTCAACCACAGAAACCATAAATAGGTACACTAGGCATCTGTGCAGCTGGTCTAAAGGAACCCTAAGAATATGTAGGTGCTGACTAAACCACTGGTGGTCCTCTACTATGAACCCCTCCTCCTCTGACTACCCGATGAAGGTCGCTGATCAAATCGAGGCATTGGCTCTACCTGTCTAGGCTGAGAGCTACTCTCCTCCTTATTCTCTGTGCTCTAGGACCCCATTTTCTCTTCTGATCCCTCTTAGCCCTCTCTATCTTATATTTCTCTTCCATTTGAGTAGCTTTATCAATAATTGTCATTAGAGATGTAAATTCCGTAGCCAATAGAGTATTATGATGTGAAACATGCAACCCTCTCCTGAACCTGCTGATTAGATCCGCCTTAGTAGGAACAATATGAGTAGCATACCTACTTAGCCTGATGAACTCCTCTGCATACTCCTCTATTGATCTATCTCCCTGCTCAAACTGAATTAGATTTCGGGTCTTCACTCCTTCTGTAATAAACTCATCAATTAACCCCTGACGAAACTCAAACCATGTAAGAGGATGCTCATCATACAGTCTAGGCTCTATCCTACGGGAAAACCAGGTCCAAGCTTTGCCCTTCATCAATAGGCCAACTAACTCCAAGGTAATCTCCTAACTACCTTCTCAACCTCCTCCAGAAAATCCACTGGATCACTACCTCTGTCGCCCCTGAACTCTGGTTAGTTTAGCTTTAGAAAGCTAAACATGGACACTCCACCCTCCTCAATAACTCCGCGGCCTCCCTATACAGCAGGCTCCTCAGGAACCCCAACTGGCTGTACAGGAGCCGGTGTAACTGGCACTGCCTCTGGTGCAATAGGTGAGGGCACTGCTACTGAAACTGGTGGTGGCGGCACATTCTCATGTTCCAGCCTCAAATCTGCCAATTCCCTGCGTAACTCCATCATCCCCCTCATCATCTCAACTCTCTAGGGATCATCTCCCCTCTCTGTAAAAGGGATCATCTCCCCTCTCTGTAACCTCTGTAGTCCATCGAAATCTGGATGGACTCTCTGAAACTGATTACTCTCTGACTAGCGACTCATTGGAGGCTACCTCTACCTCCCTAGTATCTCTGTCCCTATCGTCGGACAACTCTGTAATCTATCGAGAAAAATAAAAAACATACTTAGTATATTATAGAAACGTAGAATACTAACACATATCAGAAGAATACTGCAAAAGACGACATAGGAATTCCTATGCTCCATGGTTTATTTAATTCTACCCATTCTGTACTTAGTCACTATTCCTCTGTAATTCAGGTACTATTCATCTATAACCTAGAACTCCAATGTTTGTAACCTAATGCTCTGATACCACGTCTGTCACGACCCATTTCTGGATCACGGCGGTCCTAGGATGTAGGAGATGCTAATGGTGACTGACACTCGTAGAACTCAGTATCACATGCAATTTCTATAACCATCAATTAATTAATCAATTTACTATTCAATCTGTAATTCTGTAAACTGTCAGTAATTATGCTGTTGGCTGTAACATCCATCATCATATATCATATCAATACTCAAATATCATACAAACATGTTCATATTCTAACTAATCCATATATATGTCACGACTTATTCGCGAATTGCGACGGTCCTAGGGTGTGGGAGATGCCGAGGCGACTAGCACCCGTAGAACCCATCAATCTTATACTATGCAATCACTCACAACATCGCAGCGGAAATATAACTATAACCAATATTACATCGGAAACCCATCATCAATCACATAACAATATATATAACCAATCACTCACATAACACTAATCATTCTGTCACTCTGCCATTCATTCCTATAAATGCCATATTCATATCATTAATAGTCTCCAATATTCTCATACATACATGTTCATACACTAACTATACCGTATCAAACCCATGGAGCAGCTAGGATATGAACATATAAAATAATACAGTGTTCATAATATTACACTGACACAAGATCTGCAGAATCCATAGAGAGTCAAATGTGGTGGAAATCTGCCTCTTACTCTGCACCTGAGAGGGCAAACAGTGAGATGGTGAGTATATATGATACTCAGTGAATCTAATATGCATCGATCAATAAAATGGATAATAGAACATCAATAAGCAATAAGCAGATGACATAAATGAATCAATCTGCCAGAATGTCTGTAATACAAAATCAAGTACAGAATATGACTGTAAGTAAACAATCATAACAATGAAGCATATATCACATGGATAAGATGGAAATGATAGATATAGAGTCATGAAACGCATAGAAATGTGCCAAGCACAAATCACTATACATATATATATATATATATATATATATATAAACATAAGACTATACGGGTCTTATGACTAGGACATCCCTTCCTAGTACAGGGTATCAATCAATCAATACAATGTGCACAAGGTCGATAGCATGTACTCACTACCTGTCAAAATGGCAACTCTATCAAATCACCTTGGAGTCAATAGAACCGATAAACACATCAATAGATGCCATTTCAAAATAATGGCATCGGCAATATTAATAACTCATCAGAAATCAATTGGATGAGCATAAAGTCAATAAAGCATCAATAATTATCGATTAAACGATGAGCAAAGGCCTAACGACAAAAAATGGGAACAAACATATTTTAGTCATTTGCGGCCAAAAAGTTGACGCAATTGGCAATGCCATTATCGCTGGCGACGGTGACATTCAAATGGTTGGCCTATAGATTTTTCGGTATGGTTCGACGTAATATTGATATTGCCCCAATTATCAATAAATATACACATGGAAGCAATTCCAGAGGCAACAAAAACAACTCAATAATTTTCAATAAACACATCAATTTGGCAAGAAAAACAAATCCAAAACCAAAGCACATAATTAGGCAAAATGCCACAATTAAGGTTCGGCCAAATGACCTTTTTCACAAATGGATTCCAAATGACATTTTATCAATTTAGGTAAGTAATTTGATGCATAAGAGACTCACCTATCACTCCAAATCACCTATCAAACTCGATTGGCTATCGAATTCCTCAAATCCTCGGTTTAGGCTAAAATCGGCGATTTTCTCCGAACGAGTTTTCTACAACGAAATGAACATCAATTAAACTTCAATTAATACCCAATTAACTTATTCTAAATCCAATTTATACATCCGAATCCATATACTCAAAATCAATTTACACAACTTTCATTTAGGGTTAAAAAATTGGGAAAAATTATTTAATACATCAATTGATGCAATTAAATCATTTACCCAATCCTATTATCATCCATTTAACCTAATTAAACCATAAAAACCAACCAACAAACAAATTATTCAAAATACCTCAAAGTGGCCAAATCCTCCACTAGCTTGTTCTTCAATTTTTCTTGATTTTCTATGGCTAATTTTGATAGATTAGTATTTGTATGGATTTAGTTTATGATTTGTAACACTTTTCTTTCACAAATCAAGAAAAAATTTCAAATGGAAAGGAAAGAAATGACTCACGGTGGAAGAACTAAAAAATGCAGAATTTTTGGCCAAATTTGTGCTTATATAATAAGACAAAATTGGCAAATGATACTTTTGGTCCTCTAATTTTTTAAAATTCACTTTTGGTCCTTTTTCACTTGGTAATTCATTCCGATAATTCCGTCTGGAATTGAAATTCAAAGTGAATGTTCAAACATTTTATTTTTATTAATACTATTTAATAAAAATAGTTTCAGAGTCATTCTGAAACTCAGACTGTCGAAATTCACTATTCACCAAAAATACCCTTTATTCACGGTTTTGCCATTGCTTACTTTATCAGTGTTCTTAAACATTTTATCATATTTCTTTTAACTGTATTCACACATGAATATAAATTATCATTTACCCTCAATCCAAATTTAGAAATTCATCCGTCGACCATACTGCTATTTTTGGCAGCGATATCAGTATCGACAATTTCAAAAAATTTTCTCGTTTTCGCTCTAACTGAGTTTTCAAAGTTATCTTTGGTCATTTCGATAATTTTAATCCACATACTGAGAACTTATTTCACAAAAACTTGTTATATAAATTTTCAAGGTATTACATTCTACCCTCCTTAAAAAATATTCGTCTTCGAATTTCAAATAAACTTGTATCTCTATATTGGAACAATAACAAATACTTGACTTTCATGTCCTATTCACTCTATAATGTACAATTTTTCCATATACTGATTCCTTCATAACACTTTTGCCATTGAAATTTCTTTATTCCGAAATTGTTAGACTTGTTGATTTTCACTTTTTATTGGCTCTACTCTTATGACATTTCTTCATTGTCACCAATATTTTGCACTTCGATACTTATAACAATTTTGGCATATAATTCCATAATATTCAGATATGGAATACCAATTAACATAGCTCCTGCCTAAAGGAAGAGCCAAACTTTATGCTACATTGTCAATCCTTTCTAATCCTTTATATGGTCTCATTTATCTTTGAACTTCCATAACACATATCCTCATCTCTGAGCTCTAATGCTTTATCATTTTCAAACATCTTTCTTTAACTTCATAAAATATGGATCCCGATCTTGGGTCACTTTAATATTATCAATTTACAATGGCTTAGCCCGACATTGGGCTATCAGAGTCTGGTTACGATCCTGAGATCCAAATCCAAATCCAACTCCATACCCATATCAATTAGCTAAAATGACATTTAGACAGCTTGACATACAATTGATGCTCTCATAGTGTCTATAGCACAGTCCTCAAGTACTCTACATGCTTCTCTTCATTCTCTTAGAATAGATAAAATTGTTATCTACAACTATTATGACAAACTTATCCAACAATTTCTGTAATTTCATCTTTAGCTCTTTCAATTCAATAGGTGCCTAGATACACCAAAATTCCAAACTCTATCTCTTTATCAGGGTACCCCTGACAACTTTTCTGAAAAAATATCAGGAAACTCTCGGATCACAGGTATCTGATCAATCCCAATTAAAGTCTTTTGCACATCACTATATATACTAGATATACTATACAATCTTACTTTATCATTTTTCTAGCCTGAATAACAGAAATGAAACTAATTCTAGATTCAAGGTTATCACTAACTTCTCATAACAATCAATAACTGCTCACAGTGCAGTTAACCAATTCATATCAGGTATCATATTAAGTTGCAACACAGGCAACTCTATCACATTATCACATAAAAATATTATTATCAATTCAATAACACATCTCTGATAACAATCATAATTCACTTTATACTTTCTCTCATAGGTATAGTTATCTATAAGGACACATTCAATAATCATCTTTCTCTATTTAACTGTGATGCAAACAAAAGAATGTATGACACTATTGTCAAACAATGCATTTATTAAATTATTCTGTATTAAAATCATACCTATATCTGCATCATCAGATCTCTGTGTCTCTTGGGTGTTAACAGCGAAAACTCTTCCCTGGCCTCTACCTGCTGGGGCCTGACCACTACTAGATGCCGGACCTCTACCTCTACCACTACTAGGGGCCTCTCTAGCCACATTCTGAATTATTTGTACTATAGGCTGAGACTCTACAGCAGATGGCTGCTGATCGACCCATAAGGGATATTTGTTAATGCAATTGCCATGCTGCCCACACTTCAGGCAAGCACCTGACTGTCTACGGCATTCCCCTCCATGCTTTCTGCCACAAAAATCACAAATGGGCATACTAGGCATTTGAGTAATAGGTATGGAAGAACCCTGTGAATATACAGGTGCAAACTGCACTGATGGTCCTCTACTCTGAATCCTCCTTTTCTGACTACCAGATGGAGGTCTCTAATCAAATAGAGGCACCGACTCAATCAATCTAAGCTGGGAACTACTCTCCCCCCACCTACTCTAGGATCCTGGTCCCTCCTTTCTCTTCCGATCTCTTTTATCTCTCTCTGCCTTATACTTTTCTTCCATCTGAGTAGCTTTGTCGATAACTATCGTCAAAGATGTAAACTTTATAGCAATTAAGGCATTGTGAAATGAGGCATGTAATCCTCTCTTGAACCTGTTGTTCATATCAGCCTCAGTAGGAACAATATGAGTAGCATATCTACTCAGTCTAATGAACTCCTCTGCATACTGCTCTACAGTCCTGTCCCCTTGCTCTAACTGTTCAAACTGAATCAGATTCTGGGTCTTCACCCCTTCAGTAATGAACTCATCTATCAGACCCTGTCGAAACTCAGCCCATGAGGGTGGATGCCCACCATACAGTCTGGGCTCCATCCTCCTCGAAAACTAAGCCCATGCCTTCCCTTTCAGTAACAATCCCACAAGCTCAACTGCTCGGATATCATAACAAGGTAGTCTCCTAACTACCTTCTGAATCTCCTCTAGAAAATCCATAAGATCACTGCCTCTGTTACCTCTAAACTCAGGCAAGTTTAGCTTCAGAAAGCTAAATATAGTCACTCCACCCTCATTAATACCTATACGGCCTCCCTGTACAACAGGCTCCTCGGGAACCACAGCTGGCTGTATAGGTGTTATAGCAATTGGTACTGCAGCAGGTGCAATAGGGGGTGGCACTGCTGCTAGTACTAGAGGTGGCGGTACATTCTGTCATTCCTGCCTCAACTCTGTTAGCTCCCTACGCAGATCCATTATCCCCCTCATCATCTCATATCTCCAAGGGTCATCAGCCCTCTCTGTATCCCCTGTAGATAGATGGGATCTAGACGGTCCCTCAGAAATAGAAACTTCCCTGACCAGGGACTCATTAGAGGCTACCTCTGCCTCTCTGGTACCTCCGTCTCTGCCGTCAGACATCTCTATAAAAACTTTCTGAAAAACAAAAAATGTACTTAGTATATTATAGAAACGCATAATACTTATAATAATTTAACGAACATAACAAATGAAGATACATGAATTCCTATGCTCCATGGTCCCCTTAACTCTACCCATACTATACTTAGTTACTATTCCTCTGTAACCTATGCTTTGTTATCTATAAACACAGAGCTCTGATATCTGTAAGTCTAGGTCTCTGATACACAACCTGGGGCTCTGATACACAACCTAGGGCTCTGATACCACCTTTGTCACAACCCGCTCGCGGATCGCGACGGTCCTAGGGTGCGGGAGATGCCGAGGCGACCGACACTCGTAGAACCCATCAATATCATACTATGCAATCACTCACAACATCACAGTGGAAATATAACTATGACCAATATTGCAGCGGAAACCCATCATCAATCACATAACAATATATATAACCAATCACTCACATAACACTAATCATTCTGTCACTCTACCATTCATTATGTAAATACCATATTCATATCATTAATAGTCTCCAATATTCCCATACATACATGTTCATATACTAACTATATCGTACAAAACCCATGGAGCAGCTAGGATATGAACATATAAAATAATACAGTGTTCATAATATTACACTGACACAAGATTTGGACAAAACTCCAATCTGTCCATTGTCTCACAATGGTGGATATTAAGTGTGATTGTTTTCCTTTGCTCACCCTAGAATTTTTCTCCACTTTCTCTCTTAACACAACAAGAGGATCCACCTATGGTAACATGAGTTTCAAACTCTTGGATAAACCCTATACTCTTTCTCTTAGGCAAACCAGTCAGCTTTTTGGATTTACTGAAATTGGGGCAACTGGTTTTTCCTATGAATTCGAAGAGAATTGAGTATTATTAATTAAGGAAAACCCTAATTTTGAATATTTGGGAAAAATGTCTTAGGAGGAGAAAACCAAGGAAATTAAGGAGAATTGTGTTGAGCCAATTGCTAAAAGGAATTCAAGGATAAATTGTGTAGAAGTAAGTATGAACATTGCATTTGTCATTGCTTCTTTGAGATAATATAACCAAGTATTCTAAATGTTAACCCATATGATTCTTGTATGCTTGATATTATATTACTGGAATGTTAATTGCAAACCCTATGACATCATAAAAACTGAGATTTAACATTTGTTCACGAAATTACCATGTAATTATATATATATATATATATATATATATATATATAATTTGAGTGACTTGGTCAACCTTCTTAGATCAAATTCACATGATTTCTACTTGATAATCTTGATTGAAAT
>CANXYC011126792.1:0-91957 GCA_948193065.1 Aleurites moluccanus | reverse complement strand
GTTTTTTTTAAGTTTTTTATTTTTAATCAAAATAATACATGGCAATTTATATTTTTTTTTCATTATATATATACTAACTGTCAAATTATATATATATATATATATATATATATATATATATCTATATATATATATATATATATAATTTGACATTTATTATATATATAATGAAAAAAAAATATAATTTGACATTTATTATTTTGATTAAAAATAAAAAAATTAAAAAAAAAACTGATCCGCTCGAATCGAAAAATCAATCAAATTTAAATGATTTATTAGTTTTTTAACCGATTTTTGAGAGACTGGTTTTTGAGACTGACTTGACCGATTTTTAATTTAATTTCTAATTTTTTCAATTCGATCAATCGATCCAATCTGATTTCGACAATCATAATTTAACCTCATTTTCTTTAAATAAAATAAAATAAATATAAAATTCACCCATACTCTTTGAGCCTCATTGAGGGCGACACCCTATTAACTTTTGAAGTCAAGTTAGGGTCCGATCCAACTAGCATTTATAGTATCAATATACAAATAAATTTCTAAATTATATCATTTTATTCATTTAAATTTTTTTTATAATTCAAATAAACTCTCAAATTTTTTAATTACATTTAAATAAATCAAATTTAAAATTAAATATTAAATTTTCATCCAAATTAAATTTATTTGAGCCAAATTAAAAAAATTAAAAAATTATTTATATTTTTATCTTTTTTTCAATTTAATCTTATCTATTTGATTATTTATTTTTTATGAATTTTCACTGTGCCTAGTTTAATTTAATAAATAAATAAAATTTAATTTATATTTTATTTATCTTTTTAGTAATAGATAATATTATGAATAATTTTTTCCTATCATATTAAATTCATATTTTTATTCTGATTAAATTTTTAAATAAGAAAAAAAATATCGTTTATAGTATAATTTTAATAATTAAATCTATATCAATAAGAAAATAAAATAACTCATTTATCAATTAAATTAATATTTAGAGTTAAGTTCATTTTATTTATTATAAATATTAAATTAAATGATACGTAATAATAAAAAATTATAAAATCTTTCATTAGACATAAAATATAATTTATTAAATTAAAATAAAAAAAAATATATGTTATACAAGAAAAATTTAGAAAAAAATAAATAATAAAATAGATAAGAATAAATTAAAAAAAAAAAGCAAAAATATAAATATATCCCTAATTTTTTTTAAGTTAGTTTAAATAAGTTTAATTTAGATGAAAATTTAACATTTTCATCTAAATTTGACTTATTTAATCCAAATTAAAAAATTAAAAAATTTATTTGAATCAAATTAAAAAGTTTTGTAATTTATTTAAATCATAAAAAAAAAAAATTAAATGAGTAAAATGATATAATTTAAAAACTTATTTGTACCTTTACCTATATTTATATGATAGTTATAGACATTAATTTAATTTTTTTAATTTTTTTTTTTTCAAAATTAAGGCAAAAGTAGAATGTTTTGTATTAAAAAATGATTTCTTTATGAATTTTTTTCTTATAAAATATTATTATTCCCATCTGCTTTCAGAAAAGCAAAAGGCAAAAATAATAATAATAATTAGACAGAGATTTAAATATACAATTGCAATACAGAATATCAACTACATAAAAAATTAATTAAATAAGTCCAAATTACCAAGAAAACAATTAGGTAATGGTCCTTTTCCAAATGAAACACAAGAAAGCACAGCTATATGTGAGTTTGTTTGTCTATTGTTCTCTACTAATAGACTTTTCCATGATTGAACAGCTTCTGAGCTTATATTTTTAAGTTCAAAACTTACAATTTACTATACATATAAGGCTCAAAAATTGAAAAACTCCAGTACATATACTGCTAATGACAAAAACACTGGAGGGATTAAACATGAAGTCCAGCTCCCACAAACAATGTGAAGTTAATTTTTAGTACTATACTAAAAAAAAAATCTGAATAACAAGCCATAAGGTGATACACCTGCAATTAGAGATAAAGCAATAAGAAGTTGCAACATCAATATATAATCTACGAGCAATAATAGCAAACACCATATAAATAAATGTAGAGAGAGAAAGAAAGAAAGATGAACAAAAGGCAAAATGCTTGAATAATTGAACTGGATATGGGTTCTAGGAGATTTTTTTAAATTCCAAAACCGGAATAATTGCAGTCCTTGGTCCTTGTGGTGCATCACTTCCTCTCAACACAAGACATGTAAATCCAATTTATTAACCTGTTTGCAATCCCAGTAATAACAGTTATAGAACTCTAAAACAATGCATCTCCAGTGTATCTTGACAATGGTCTTTTTTTTTTTTACTAAATTCTGACAGTACTAGCCAAGCAAAACTAAAACCTCCTCTCTTAACATGACAACATTCTGATCAAAATGTAATGAAACATATAGCGGGTCGAAGTACAACTCCATTTCTGATTAATCAGAATTTAGTGATCATATTCTTAACTACATTGTATTTGAAAACATTTTAGGTGGTTATGTTTTATTGTAAACATCATACCTTGTGCTCTAAGGTGAATCTGGCAACCTTAATACACACACATTAAAAATAAAAATAAAAAGAACACTCATTTGCTTAACAAATTAGTAAGACTTTCTCGAAGTAATAAGTTGCTTTGTCCAATGGTTTCTGTTAACTGCATTAAGAATTCATTACTTTGCTAATGTTGTGTTCATACAGGCAAAAATTAAAATGTCAATGTGTATCATAACATATGGCTCACTAGCAAAATTTCATAAGAGTGCCTTCTGAGAAGGTAATCTAAAAATTCAGTGATAGCATACCTCATTCAGCTTTTCTTTATGCGCACTTCAATAATGTCATCATCCTCCATGCCAAGGCTATCAGGGGTTGCTGTTGGACTGACTTTGTCCCCATCAAATGAAAATACTAAGCTTTGAAAATTAAGTTTAACTTTCTCCGCATACATTTTGAAGAGTCGCTCAAACTTGTCATCCTATTAAAATGGAAGAATTCTAATTCAGAAAGTTCTAATTGTTGAAAAGAAACATTATGACAACTATAATATAAAAGAGGAAGTAAATAAGTGCAGAAACCACTATTAAATGTAAATATCCAGAGGAATAAGTGAGAAACCATTAGATAGGCACTTGCATAAAAAAAACTATCTTAAAACTGTGACTAAGGGAAAACAACTTAAATTAAACAAATTACATTTGAAATTATTCAATGATCAACATGCTTGAATATGCAGGGAAAATCCATCAATCAAATTGAATTGCTCCGTAAAATTGCGTCTCTTTGGATGTGAAAACAACTTTATGAAAAATAAAGAAAACAAGAACAATAACAATAACAAGAATAAGAACAATAATAAAAATGTAGAAAATAAAATATTCTCTTATTTTCTTGGTATGTATTATAAAATAATATGAATTCTTATTTATAGGATTCATTTTCATCATATGTTACAATATATAAACCCGCCATAAATTACAATATAAATTACAACATAAATGATATAATAAAATTAAATTTAAATATAAAAACTTATGAGTAGTGAGATAGATGAATAGACATTCATATTTATCTTATGAGTAGTGAGATAGATGAATAAACATCCATATTTATCTATATATTTATAACACTAACCATATTTAAAAAAAAAATAAACTAACTTATGTTTTAATATTTTATTTCTATCAACAATTTAATCATTTCATTCAAATTTTATATATATATATATTTTTAATAAATCATTCAAATTTTATATATATATTTTTTAATAAATTTGATTTCAATTGAGAGTCAAATTTAAAATTTAATAACTTTAAAGACGACTATGATATTATTAAATCAAAAGTTCATTTATTAATCATTGTATAATTATATATATATTAATCATAGAAAATTAATGGAAGAATACAAATTTGAGACTTATTTGGTATTAAGTTTGTTTGTTATTTTAAGTTTTCATTGCTTAATGGTATAAAAAAAAAATTATATTTTTTAGAAAATAATTTAAAAAAAAAAAAAGCAAAAAACCATTTATTTTATTTTTTTTCTTACTATAGCAACATGTTTATCTTTTAAAAAATAAAGACAAATACATTTTAGTAATATAATTTTCTTTGACAATAAAAATAATAATAAAAAAATTAAAATACCAATATATCAATAATTAATTAGTTAAATTTCTATATTCTTTATTTTTTAGAAAAAAATACAACATACATGGACAAAGAAAGTAGGTATAAGTAGCATAATTTTGCAGACCCAATCAAGAATCAAATTAATTAACCATTTTGACTGCTGAATATTATCCTTTTTAAGAGGAAGGCATTAATTAATAGGTCATCATATATTATATACATTTCAAGGTTCCTTACTAATTATTTTTATAAAATTAGTAAACCAACTCCATTCATTATTTTATTATTTTTAATTTTGTTCATTATTCTTTAATTAAATGCTATTATTTAACTATTACATGAAACAAATCTAGATGCACATTCAGTATATTAGATAATAATATATAATTTATTACCAAGAAAGATAATTTTGTAATTCATAGTTATGATTTATATTCTCCTATTATCTCTTTTCATATTAAAATATACAAATTTTCATTATATTATTCTAAATTATATATCGAAAAAAATAAACTTAAATTAAAAGAGCTAAAGATAGTAATAATAAGAGTAATTCGAACTCGAGTTTAGGCTTATTTAACTATAAATATTTTATTAAAAGTATATTATAAATTATTAAACTGCTCTTTTTATTTTTTAGTTGATTTAAAAATGTTATAATATAGCCATTTTATTAAATAAAAAATAAAATGTAATGTATTTAAAAAATTTAAAGTGTGAAACCATTTCCATCTTTATATCTTTTTCACTAATCCCTTTTTTTCATTTCTTATTTTGAGTTCGGTTTCTCTCTTTTGTCGAATACATATATATACCCTAATGTAATATAATTTAGAAAAAATGATTATCTACAATTTTTCATGTATGTGCATGTACAACAAAAAAAAATTGGAAAAAAGAAAGGTATTGATTATTTTTTGTTCTTATAATTTGTGATAAGAATTATTAATTAGATTGTAATAAATTAACTTAAAATATGGTCTCAACAAATGTTAGAAAACTAGAAATTACAAACTTATCAATTTATGTTGTTTAAGAATTTGTTTGTTACACTTAAAATTTTTAAAGTGAAAGAGATGTTATAAGATTTTAAATAGAAATCTATCTTTTTAAATAGAAACAATTGTTGAATTAAGTAAACAATGGTGGTGCTACAATTCCTTTCCTTTTCCACCAACAGAAAATTAACAAATGTTCAAATAATCATTATGTATACAAAATGGGATGATTATCCATTTCAAAAATTTTAGTTTAAATTTTTTTTCTTGAGAACAAAATTAAATAAAAATGAGATGCAATCATTATCTTATTTTTAAACCACTGCTAGAATTTAAATTTATGATATCCTATATAGTACTATAAGATATAGTTTTAGAGATGATGCTAGTTTTGTTTTTTGATAAAATGATACTAGTTAGTAATACTAGAAAGATTTAGTTATATCTAACATATGCACTAAGTTTAATTAAAAAATTTATATGTGAATGTAAAAAGGGGTATTGACGTATTTATATTTTACGAGTATATTCATAATAAAATTTTAAAACGCTATCATTGATTGGATTAAATTATATAAAAAATTAATTACATAAAAAATAGCTAAGAATTTTCTATAACACGGAATAAAAACTCATAAGTTTGGTATTTTTTTTATTACACATATAACTAGTGATTTTCTTGTACATTATTAAAAAAAAAGACAGGAAAAAAATATCACAAATAGAAAGATTTAAAAAATTCAAAAATGGCATGCCACGTGGCTAAGGTAGACGTAACCGTAGTACAAAAAATGGCAGTCAAAGAGATCTTATACACACGGTTGACTTAATTATTTTCTTGTAAATTTGAAGAGAGGGCACGTGTAATGTATGTATTGGCTAAGAGAGTGAACCCCACAACAAAACAAAACTGTTATCCCCTTTCTCCCTTTATAAACCCATATTTGCCTATCTCCTCTCTCACTTTCTTACTCTTAATTTGCATTAGCTAGGGTTCTAATGTTCATCTCTCATTATATTTTATTTGTTTATTTATTTTTGTAATTCAAGCTTCATGAACATTTTTTATACAATTGAATTTTTTTTTAAAAAAATTATTAAAATTTAACCTTTTAATCTATATACAAAAATTTAAATTTTATTTTATCGTTATTTACTCGAAAAATCGACTCATCTTTAGTATTTTTTTTAGTTTGATCATTTTCTTTTTCTTATCTTCTTTGTTCATTTCTAAGTTGTTCTAAAATGGAGGATGGAAATGAATTATCAAGTGGTCTCATCCCTAGCTTTGCTCAAGGCCTCAATATTCTATTGGTGGATCATGATGCGACTTCCCTCATAAACCTATCTTCAATGCTTGAACAATATACATACAAGGGTAAAATGAAGAGCTTTTAGTAATTCTTTTTCTTCATATATTCAATCATGCATATGGCTTATATAATTTCTTTATTTCATCAATATTCATGAGACTTCTTTTTAATTTTGATATATATATATATTATTCATGGAAAATCTATGTTAATATAAGTATCTTATATTTTGAATTTGCACGAATTTGCTTAAGTATCTTATATTTTGAATTTGCACGAATTTGCTTAAATTTAAGTAGTTATTATTAAAGAGAGATTTATAATTCAAAATTATATGTAAGATGGTTAAATACAAAATTTTGATATTGAAATTCTGAATTTTTATCTTTCACTTAATTTATCATATAAAATTATGAACTACTGATAATAATTAGATATTATTAATTAATAATTATTTATAAGATTAATATAATAATTAATTACTTAAATCATGATATTTGTATTATAATTAACATGTTGATATGTCAGATTATCATTGATTAGTTCATAATTTTACGTAATGAATTAGATTCATTTAAGAATTTATTCGTACTTATAAATTTTATTGGTTAATTATATGATATATTTATAGAAATGCAATTCCGATGTTTTGTTAATATTTTTGGATTATTATTATTATTGTATTTAAATTATTTCTTAATCGTTTTCTAGTCATGTTGTTGAATATAATTAATCTTTTTTATTTTTTCTTTCAGTTACCACCACTGAACAAGCATCAATTGCTTTATCCATGGTTGATGAGCACAAGTACAGATTCAAACTTGTCATGGCTAATACGAAAATGCCAGATATGAACATTCTTGAATTTCTAAATGTGCTATTGGAGAAGAACATTCCTGTTATTTGTAAGCTCCTACTACTAAAACCATTAATTTTCTTAAAAATTAATGCTTTCTATTATTATTATTTCCCGTTAATACTGTTTTCTTGTTATGCCCTAGAGACAATTTATTTTACTATAATAACACTTTAATAGAAATAAAAATTTAAATTTTCACTGCGTTTATGTATTAAATGCATGACTATTTCTTTACATCAATCGCAGTAATATCCTCAGAAAGAAGTAGTGTAGATGCAGCTAAGAAAGCCATAGCTGAAGGGGCATCGTTTTATCTGGAAAAACCAATTGCCATGGATGATTTGAAGTATGTGTGGCAACATGTATATAACAAGAAAAGAAGCCAAAATGAGAACAGTCGACAAAAGGCTGCAGCTGTGCCTGGAAATGCTATCAGTGAAGATAAACAAATTGAGAAAAATTGTACAAAAGAATCACAAAATAACAATAAGTTGGTTAATGAAGATAGTAATAACAAAGGGAAAGCTACAGTAATAGAAGAGGAAAATAATAAAGAAAATAAGAGAAGGCCTCGAATTCTTTGGACTCCAGATCTTCACCTCAAATTTACAGCAGCTATTAGTGCATTAGGTGACAAAAGTAAATATTATTACTTTCTCATTTATTAATTATTACTATTATTTTTATTTTGGTTATTACCGACTAACTTTGTTATCGTACTAAATCTATCTCTTTAATCCTTAATTAATTTTTAAATTATAACAAAAATCAATTAATATATTGTTTACTTTTGATTAATTTACAGAAGCTCGTCCAAAACCGATATTAGAGGTCATGAATGTGCCTCATTTGACACAACGCCAAGTTGCCAGCCATCTTCAAGTAATCTTCTATCTATTTATATATATTTAAATTTCAATTCATTATATATATTTGTACATTATTGCTATGTAAAAGTTAGATAAAATGATAATTAATCACTAATTAATAATGATAATTTTTGTTTCAGAAATACAAATCTCAAGTGCAGCGAATTTTCGAAACTGGCATGACTAATCTACCTGCAGTAAGTAAATCATCCAATTTCTATGGCAGGACCAGAATTTTGGAAACTCTTGAGAAAAATACTAGAGCCCCAGTGTTTCATCTAGGAGCCCAAACTTCTAAACACTTCAGATTCAGAGCAGGTAACTAATGACCTAATTTTGGATGACTGAATGTTAATTTTATATATAAATGCTCGTGCAATTATATTAACTGTAAGCACTGAAATTTTTACATCCTTAAAAATATTTCATTAAATTATTCTTTTCTAATGATTCGAGACTTTAAATATATAAACTATAGTACTAAATGTGTATCGTTTCAGGGGAGAGAACTGCACCTTTAAATATCAAGAACCAAGTTCTAGTGACAAGTACTGGGACAACACAAAATCTTGATTCTGTGGAAGGGCAGTTCATTTCAGGAAATAATGTGTCCTTTAATAATGAAGTCAAATTTCCAACTGATAATTCCATTGGTGGGAACCAAAAGCTGGATTCTATTGAAGTTTCGAATACTAATAATTCGCCAAATATGACCAATGCAGATGACTTTTTGGTGAACTTCGATGATTGGAATGAAGAGTTGGATTTAATGCAAATTTTAAATCCATCTGCAGAAGAAGTTACCAATTTAGACAAGATTTTGTCTCCAACTTCCATTGATTCAAACCAAGAAAAAAATGTTATGGGAAATTTAAACTCTACATCAGAAAATATAAATGATACTGTTGTTTTAGAACCTCCTGCCAGTTCGATAAATCACAAGTATTCTGACTTGGTGAGTATATTAGAGGAAGAACCGGCTGCCGGCTGTTGCAAAGTTTCATCAGGTGAACCAAATCCAGGAGATGTCGAACGCTACTGTGAGTGGCTAACTAATGTACTGAATGGAAATAACAACTGATTAATTGATCTCCATCTCAAAAGGGTCAAGCATGTAATAATTTCCTAGCTTGATTGTGGATTTTGATAGCTTTTTATCTTAATAAAAAGCCAATATTTGTCATTGGAGATAGCTTGAAGCTTTTCCTGCTATATTGAGATGTATTTACTAATTAATACTGCTATCTTGCAGCTATATTAGCCATACACCATTGTACAGGACATATGTTTGGTTGTTGTTACGAATGGAATGAGATTGAACATGGATATGTGTTAATGATAATTTTAAAAGAACTTTTCAAATATAAAAATATTAGGACAAGTTTATTGTAAAAGTGTACATATGGGTGCACGAAATCAATTATTTTTTTTTTAATTTAATACTCATTCGCTTATAAATTTTTATGTTATTTTAACATTATTTGACGAGAGAATCACTTCCCGACTAGATTATCCTATATATCTATTGGGAGTAAGAAAAGAAATTGAAAATGTTTATAAGATCTAACGTGTTAGTATTAGCATTAATTGGATTAATTTTTTTCTGACACCATGGTTAACTTTAAAAATATTTTTTTTATGTAATAAGGATAATTTCGAATTGAATCGTTATACATATGCTATCAGAGCTATTTGACATTAATTGTGTGTATAGTATAACTAGTATTACATTTATATTTCTTATAGAACAACTCACATGTAAGAAACCAATTATTGATATAATTTGAATTCTGTTTGGAATAATTGAAAATTAAAAAATTTAATATAATTTTTTTTTTTTTCATTTAGATAGAGCTGTGTTTAATTTAAATGAAGACATTTTTAAATTTTACCCCTGTATTTTTTTTAAATATTAGAGAGGGAGAAATCGATCATAAATTTATTATTCAAGTTAATATGCATTTACCCGATATATTATACCTCGCATAAATGAATTTTTACTAGTGTATTTAATTAAATGAATTGAATTCTCACACAAATCCTTCCATTTGGCATGATTTAATTTCTTTCAAAATAACTCATTTCTTTAATTTAAAAGAATTAAATTCTATTAGTTATACTTTTTCAAATATAAAAATTAATAGCAGTCTAAGTATAATCCGATGATAATTATATATATGGCTAGATCAATAGGCCCAATATTTAATATCTCCCTCTCCAATATTTAAAAAAATATATATGAAAATTAATAAAATAAAATTTAATAATTAATTAAATTAAATTCTTATAAAATTTGAGTTTTTAAATGAAAATTGAAGTCTACGACTAGTCAATAGATCAATTCACACAACAAATAAAAAATAACGTTATATTTTATAAATTACATTCTATCCCCATTTTCAAATTCAACCAAACACAATTAAAGATTCTTCACTTTCCATGAACTTATACTTTATATTGTATTTTTTTAAATTAGTGCACGGTTTGCCTTAAAAATGAGATAATAATATATAGAAATGGACGTTTAAATCTTAAAATAAATTTTATAAGCTTATTTTTTTAAAATAATTAAATTAAATTTATTAATTATGTTAAGAATTATACTTTTAAAAATAATTAAATATATCATTTGAAAATAAACATAAAATCATTCAAATATAAAAATATCATCATAATTATATATTGCGAGATTCTTTATTTGAATAAAAAATGAAAGTTTCTTGTCAATGTTGTCGTCCATTCTCAATTTTAGAATGCATCAAACCAATCTAAGGGTGATCTAATTGGAGTCTACAAGTAATTTCAAAAACTTGGTAATGGGGAATTTTTTTTTTTTTAGAGAACAATTATGATCATTTTAGTGTGGCTAAACATAAGCTAATTTCAAAAACTTGGTGATGGGGATTTTTTTTTTTTTAGAGAACAATTATGATCATTTTAGTGTGGCTAAACATAAGCTAATTTCAAAAACTTGGTAAAGGGGAATTTTTTTTTTTAGAGAACAATTATGATCATTTTAGTGTGGCTAAACATGAGCTATCCATTATGAAATTAGAGAATTCACAATAAAAAACTCAATTTGTAATCCAATACACAAATTAATTGGTTCCATTAAATCAGTGATACATGTTGTGTATGATCAATTATTTCCATAAAAAGCATGATGACTTGAACAGTTATATATATATATCTAAGATTCTAGACATAAATAAACGCATCGCAAGTAATAAAAATTTGCAAAGACACTATTTCTCTTTGGTATTTTATGAGTCTCTTCTTTTTGCGTATGGCATCACCATTCACATTGGCTACATCCATTAATCATAACCTAATTTGAAAGCCATATTTCAACTTGAGCGTGTTTGAAATGTCTATAATAACTGATGAATGACAGGTGCTTTTCTTTACGTGGATTCTATTTCAATCGGAACTTGAATTTTTGTATGTGATATGGTAGAATATGTATTAAGATGAGAAACTTGAAAGCAAAGGAATAAGACATTGAAAAATTGAGGGGTGTGGTCAAGGAGAAGAAAAAGATAGGGTCAGATGCTTGACCTTCATCAACTACACAGTAGGACAAAATTCCAGACACTCATGACCCTTTTATTGAGTGTCTATATACTCCATAGAAAAGGCCTTAATTTAAATTAAAAAAAAAAGGAACAAATTCTATAGTTGACATATTCATTTTCAAGGCATGAAGGCATGGATATATGATTCTATTCCAAATATAGCCAATAAATTCACTTTTCTACTTTATTGTATAGAATTTAGGACCACACACACACACACACATACATATCCTCTTTCTTAATTATAATATGCCATACCCTAATGGGCTAAAGCTGTTATATGGATGAAATAGAATGTGGAAGCTTTAATTTGTTCACTACTTGGGGCATTATCATCCACAAATAGCATCTTTTATATTTATGTGTGTGTGTTTGTTTGAAACAGTTGCATAGATTTGGAATTTAATTAAAGACTTTCTCCACTACTAGTTATGGACCTGGAGAAAAAAAGGTAGTAACAAGTGTACAAGAAACTACAAATTTCCCACTATAAATATGAGAAACAATCATTCAAGTTTCACAAGCCACTGCTATAGAAGACTAGTAAACAAAAAAGAATTCAATGCTTAATATTTGTCTAATTGTCTTGCATCAAGATATACAGAGTGGAGTTGAGCCGAGGATGACTTGCCGTGCATATATACACAACACTACTTGAAGAGGGTTTTCATGCATGGCAAGGGTCCTTGGCTCTACTCCGTTCTGTATTTTCTCATGTAAGACTGACATTTTATAATTCATCGGCTGATAATTAAGTGAAAGAATACTTGTCTTATATTTCACGAAGTCTATTTAAGAAAATAAAAAGTCAACTTAAAATGCACTTTATATATAAAGTTTTCTATTGCTGCATAATTTTATGATATTGTGAGTTACACAATAAGATTATTTCTCTCCTTTAATAACTTTCACTGAATTAGTACTTATTCTTTTGTTGCTTTTATTTTATTTATGGATGTGAAATTTTTATTGTCACTAGTATATTATTCAGTTAGAGTGTATGGTGGACGAGCTCATGGTGCTATCTCATTTGGACGAGCTCCCTACAAGATCTTAGTGGGGTTTTCTTTAAGGGTTTGACCATTAAATGAATGAGATTAAGGTACATTCAAATATAAATAAATTCAACCAATTTCATGTACCAGATAATTGAAATTTTAGTAGATTTTATTCTAACATATTTCTTTCATCATTCTTCTTCTGTTTTGGTCTGTACTTCATTATTTATTATCAGGAAAGAAGATAAAAGTGAAGCTGATTGTGATAGCAGACTTGCTCATTATCATGGAAAAGTTAAACCAAAATAGTTCAGCTTTTGATTCAATAAACAATTTGATATTTCTAATGGCAGTCTATTACATTAATATGATGTGGAACATTGCCATTTGCCAGTGCCAGAATTTATCCAGGTTAAGAAAAAAAAACATCTAAAATTCCTAAAAAATGAAATAACTATTTATCTACTAACTTCAGCTATCTACATTGGCTATTGGACCTCTGAACCAGTGCCGAGCAAACAAAATCCAAGAAGAAACTGTGAGGAAGAGCAAGCCACCGACAGCGACAGGAGTGTAGTTGAGTGTCTCGTTGGTAATAGGGTAGGCTACAGGCAATGAGAAAAGGATTGAAATGGTTACCACCCAGAGGACTGCAATCCAACCAACCAGCACGCTAAAGCGACCCAAATTGAATGGTCCTGGGGTGAATGACTTGCGAGCCAATGTCACCCTGAAGAAGATGGGGAGAGCATATGCAATGTATAATCCAATAGTGGCTATGGATACCATGGCCTGAAATGCAACTTCACTTCCAAGATACTGCAGAAGATTAAGAAGAAAGAAAGGATAAAGAATTAGATACAAGCAGAGATCGATGCACGAGTGTGCCAAGGCCAACATTATCACTGACGTGAATTGGCAACTAGGTGGGGTCTATAACGACTCAACTCAACCAAGGTAAGGCCAAATAAATATTTTATAAATTGCTGCATTTTTGTTCGTGGACAATGTTTTAGACTCAAAATAAACCAAAGTTGGGCAGCTTAAGAAGGCAGTCTATAATTTTTCATGTATTTGCAGCAAAAGCATAAACATGATTAATTTGGACTAGAGAACAGCTCAGATAAATGGAATGGAAATACCGTTAGCGCCATGCAAAATGATATAAATGCACCAAGCCAAACAGCATTTATAGGGACCTCCTGCTTGTTGACTTTGTGCCAAAGTGATGAGAGTGGCATGGCTCCATCTCTAGAAAATGCATATGCCATCCTGAGAATGAATATTTAGCATTGTCAGTAGTAAAAAAAAGTCTCTTTAACATCTCTAGGTACTTCACATGAGATATCAAACAAGAAGCATATATGGTACCTGGAGTTGCTAGTTACTGAACTCATACCACAGAAAAATATGGCAACAGCAACTACTCCTAAGCAAACAATTCCACCAGCTCCACTGCCATATCTGCTCTTGAATGCTTGGTAAAATATTTCAGCAATTGCATAACCACCAGCATCATTGTCTTCACTCAAAAGGTAAGAGATGTCTGTAACAGCAAAGGTGATTCCAAGAATGTAAAACCATCCAAATATAATAGATATCCCAATGGCACTGATTATTCCTTTAGGTCCATTCTTATCAGCATTCTTGGTTTCCTCTGTCTGGAAATAGTAAGTAAAAAACCAACAGATGATTTAATTTCGGTATTCCAATTTATCATCAATCCATAAAAAAGAAATAGAGTGAAAAATTCTTTAATCGAATGGCAATTTTGCAAGTAATATTCTGATTAAGGTTTTACTTATGTGAGCTTCTACATACGTCTTAAGAGAAACTAAGCCTTCCACTTCTCAAACAGATCTTAAAGACGGGTAAAGAAAAAATATTAACTTACCATATGAGCAGATGCATCATACCCAGTAAGAGTATACTGGCTCATCAGAAGTCCCAGGACAAAAATGTAGGCTTTACTATTGATTCCATCCCCATTATCTGTGTTAAAGTGAGTGAAAACAAACTTGGCACTGGCCCTCTCGGTTGCAACACAGGGAATAAGAATTGTAAGAACTAAAACACCTAAAAAATGATCCAAAGAAGCAGCAGAAAGTTAAGAAACAGGTTCGCTCAAGAAAGGGGAAGTAAGGAGATGGAGCAAGAAACTCTCCATACCTACAAGATTCCAAACGGCGGCCAATTGTCCAAAGAAAGATAATGCTGAGATGGGAAGACTATTTAGTATAGCATGTAGGAGTAAAATTCCCCCGTGCATAGCAATAACTACATATTTGGAAGCCTCATAACCTCCACCGTTTTTTCCACCTGTGCTAAGGAGAATGATCACCTGAATCAACTGTGCAAGTGAGAAATCTATGCTGGTTGTGACAGCCCACTGCAATTGAAATGTACATTAAGTGGTTAGAATAACAGGTTATTTTACATCTTAAACAAGCTTGGCAGCCAGAACATATGGAGCGCTATCAAACTCCAGCATTGATTCTCAGGTATACCTGACCAACAATGTTGAACCTGCAAGCAAATTTCAATTTACTCAGCATCTTAACATGCTTTTGGCAGATAAAATTCAGTGTTGAGGTGTATATAAAATTTCAGGCGCAGGAAACTGTAAGAAATCATATATTGAATGTGGTCAATGATTAATAATTCAATTTCTGCAGCAAACTTCCAAAATGTACTGAAGAACAACTCAACACAGAAAAAAAAAAATGAATTTTAAGTCATCTTCTGCACATTCGAGTATAAGTTTCATGTATGTGGTGTATAAGAAATCATTTAAGTTCTTAGATTTTTTTTCCGGTATTTCAATCACTTTCATTTTTAACAATTCAAGTAAGCGTTTTACTGTATACTTCCAATTTTTCCTGGCTTGTGAAACTTTTCAACATTAAGATCACCATTTCACCTGCCTTCTTATCAAATTCCAGGAAGATAATTTGATTATAAGGATTGTATAGTAACATAAAATTTGATATAGATTCCTAATTTAATTTAGCACTCAAAACTATTGATAAAAAGAAAAAATTCACACCATGCTCTTCCTATGTAAGAAAAATTTGCTAGGTAGGTATCCTTTAGAGAATATGTTGACTTATCTTGGCCCAATTTCATTTGATGCCACACAACTATAATAAATTTTGAAAATTACACAATGCATGAACCAACTCAATCCATGAATCAAGAGTGTGATTAACTGGATCAATCCAACGAATAATGGAAAATTACGAATCCTAGTGTCACAAGACATTCAAAACACAGCAAAAGATCTAAATCACCTAGCAGCCTATATGGTTGAAATAGCAGCATACATAGTGCTCATAGTCACAAATGCCATTTCTAAAACAAAGTGCTACTGAAAAAAAAAGAGAGAGAGAGAGAGAGAGGAGGAAGAAGAAGAACAACAAAGGAATGCATCAAACACATAACAGCTTCCTTTACATGGAAGCTTTACAAATATCCCTTGTAACTCTAATGACTATATCAGCTTCCTTTACATGGCCCATCCTAAGGACATGAACCTTTAAAATTCCAGACCCGATCTAAAAAGTGGAATTGGTGACCTAAACAGGAAGCTCAAGAAGCAGTGATGATTGGAAACAAATTGTCGAAATATAAAACCATAGAAACATAAAACAAACAAGAAAAAAAAAATTGTGTTACCAAGATTAAATTAAGAACCGAAAAAGATTACCAGCCAGTTATCCAAGAGGCAAAGGGTGCCCATCGAGGGCCAGCAAGCTTTGCACTCCAGTAGTAAAGACCACCAGAAGTTGGGAAAGAGGAGCAAATCTCAGCCATTGCTAACCCAACAAACATGGTGAACACACCAGCTATAAACCACCCATATTGCAATGAAACTGGCCCACCAAACTTCAAGCCAGTGTTATATAAGGTAGTTATGCCAGTGAGCACTGATATGATCGAAAATGAAAAGGCAAAATTGGAGAACACCCTGCAAATTTGGAACCAAATTTGACCATTTTCATAATCAAGAAATGATTTGGGTATCAATAACCAAAAGTTCAATGAATAAAAGAAAAAGGGTTGTTGAGAAATTTACGAGAGATCACGCTTGAGCTCTTGTTTGTAGCCAAGCTGCCTGAGACGGGCAGCTCCTGAATCAAGAGCAATTTGGCCATTTTTAGCTGTATGAGATGGAAGAACCATTTTTTCACTCTCTAAAACCATCATGGAAATAATAAAAGAGAGAGATTTCAAAGAAAGATGGAAATACAGAGAAAGATTGATTCGGTCTGGTTTTTGCAACCAAAAAGACCGGTCTCTCTGTCTCTGTTCCCTTCTTTTTGGAATCTCCTCTTTCAATTTCTGTCCTCTTTTTCTTTATGCGGGTTTTGTAGAATTATCTTTTGGTTGTGTTTCTTCTATTATTCAGAGAAATATTGTCATGTTCTTGTATGTGATCAAATCAAGATCATACTGTGTACAGAAGTAATTCATTTTGGAATGGAGGTGATGGACTGGTGGTTATGGTCAAAGAAAGAGCCGCCAAAGAAGTCATAGACTTCAACACATAGGAATTGAAATGAAATTATTGGCTACCACGAGGGTGATTGGCAACCCAACCAAGTGGAATTTGATTTCCCATCTAAATTTAGCCTTCTGTTTTGATTTCCCACTTGTATTTGAAAAATAAATGTCCAAAGTTAAACTACAAAGTTAATGTCTTTAGCTACAATCCGGATTGGCGCATAAAAATATTCATTAGCTTCAATCCAGATTGGACATAAATATACACTTAAGACTTAGGTAATATCAAATAAAATAAAAAATTTCATATTCGTTAACGTTTAAATTATGAACTAAAAATTTTAAATTAGAGTCCAATATTTGATAATAAATAATTTAATTTGTTAGTGTTTATTTCATATTTATAATAAGTTATATTTTTTTTTTTTTGTGCCCATATTGAGTTAAAATTTAAAATATAATTTTTATATAATATCTCAGGACAAAAAAAAATTTATAATATTATTAATATAGTATCAATGTTCTAATTTATTTTCTTCAAAAATCAATATCCTAAACTATATTTTTTAGATAAGTGTTATTGTCAAAGCATAATTCAGAGATAGAATTATAATTAATAACAAAATCTTAAAAAATTAAGATTAAAAATTGAAAATTAATAAATTAAAATAAAGTATCAAATAATATATCAAATTGAAATTTCAAAATTTCACATATTCTTTTTAAAAGACTTCTTGGACCAGTGTGCTTCGTACGCGTGTCCAACTTTAGAATATTAATTAATAAATTTTATTATATACATATTTTAATTTTATTTATTGTCACATTTAAAAATTCTTGCTTGAAAGAATAAAAATAAAAACACTTAGAAAAATAAGTTATTTTATTTTTCAAAAATAAATTAATTACTATTTTTTCCTATAAAATGACTCAATACATTAAATTTTTAAAAAATATATTAACTCCTCCCTGACGAAAATCACAATATATTATTAAACTATTCCGTTCAATTTTGCCATTAATCAATCCTATAATGATAGTTAAAAGATAAAAATGCTATTATTCTTTAATTTTAATTAATTACATTCTATTTTTTACTTTAAAAAATATTTTTTAATGTTAAAAAATATATTTTCATATTTTAACAAATTTGAAAATAAAAATAAATAAAAATATTTTATTCTATTTTTTAAAAAATAAAAAATTTGAAAATAAAAAATATTTTTTTACTTTTTATTTTTAAATTTGTTAAAAATATGTAAATAAATTTTTTATTTGTATTAAAAAATTTAAGAAAAAATAATTTAATTTGTTAAAAATAATTTAATTTAAGAAGAAATTAAATTATTTTTTAAAATAAAAAATATTTTTTAAAAAATATTTTTGTTTATTTTTTATTTTAAAATTTTTCAAAAAATATGAAAAAAAAATTTTAATCCTAAAAATATTTTTTTAAAGAAAAAATAGAATGTAATTAATTAAAAATATAAAAGAAAATAGTATTTTTTTTCTGTACTTATAGGATTGACTAATGATAAAATTAAATGAAATAATCCAGTGGTATATTGTGACATTTGTCATGGAAGAGTTAATATATTTTTAAAAAAAATCAGAAAACACTTATTGTATTAGATTATTGTATAGAAAAAAAATAATAATTAACTTTTAAAAAATACTTAATCAATAACTTTATCTTAAATTTTATGCATTATATAATTTTTTTTTATCAATTCTAGTCTAATCTAAAATTTTAGTTATAATTCTAATTTAAAATATGTATTAAATTATTATTTTAATTATTAATAATTTTTAAAACTTATAAAGTTGAAAACTTAATTGATTTTTTTTAAATTTAAATATTAAATTAATAGGGTGATATAATAATAAGTTTTAATGTAAAAAATTTATTTTTATTTTTATTGTAATAAGCTTGAGTATTCATCTCGAACAACCTAGCAAAGTATTTCATATCGAAAGTATAAAAGAATTTGAAAGTGAATTATATGGTTTACTTAAATATTATCTTAATAATTTGAATTATTCATTTTAAGCTGAGGCTAAGTCTAAAAACAATAAATTATTTGAAAGCAACAAAATATAAAAATTTGACAGTGATTATGTCTATTTTTCAAATTAATTATTATTGTTTTTAATTTATAAAATTAAAGTAAATTTATCTATTAAAACTTTTTAAATAATAACTACTTAGCTTTTATAGATAGTTATGTGTTTCTTTATATCTATATTTTATTTATGATACAAAAATAAATGATTTTTTATTTATGATATAAACTTTAATAATAAATTTCATCAATTATTATAAATCTATTATCTACTGCCACTAAAAAAAAATATTTCTCCTAATAATAAAAAATAATAAAATAATTTTATAAAACATCCACTCCAAACATTTCTATAGATTTTCATCTAAGATTTTCCCTATGTTTAATCATTTTAAATTTAAATTGCAATTTTTTATTTTATCTATGGCACAAAATTTAGTAATAAATATTAGAGTTAATTATTATTTACATTAAGTTCTTTGCGTTTATAAAATATACTATCAAACAACTCTTTATTGGTAGTTTCAACTTCGGCTACTGCAGAAAATCGGAAGGAACTCTGGTCGTTGGCTAGAGAAACGAAAAACGAAGCAATTTCATTTACCAAAATAGAGTGCAAAGAGGAATTGAAATTGAAATCAGAAAGAAAACTATCAAGAAAATGAATATAGAAAGTATGGGACGAATCAAATAAATAAGAATTTATTGTTGAATTTATTATTGATTTAGTTTTATAGAAATTTTTTTTTGGTGCTTGTGGGTTTTTAAAAGTTAAGAAATTGGGAGCTTTGATTGTCTCTGTTTCTTTAATGAACAGAGAAAACATAGTATTTTTGTAAATTATTTGAAAATATTGCTATTTTTGTGAAATTGTTAAATGGGTTTGTTATATATTATAAAATTTTGATTGAAATTTTCTGGAATTTTTTTAAACCTTGATGAAAGAAATAGAAAGCAAGAAAGAATGGTGAGAAAATGAAAGAGGAAATAAAAAGATTTTAGCAAATCTCAGTTAAATAATAATTTCAATTTAAATTGATAAAGGATTATTTGAATTTTTTCATGGCAATTGGTGAAAAACCATTTCCAATCCTCATAACCATACTTTCTCTTGTATTTTCTATCTTGTCTTGTAGTGTTTTTCTTCTCAACTTTCTATTTCATTTCCTAAATTTGATGTTATTTTTTTGTTGGATTTTCAGTGGAGAGAGGGGCGAGAGAAGAGTTTGGGTGTTCAAAAAAAAGAATAAAAGCATTCCGATCTTTTCATCTATTTTTAACGATAAAAATAAATTAAATTTTAACGGAATGATCAACTAATATATTATGTAATTCGTTAAAAATATTTAGTATATTTTGAAAATATTAAAAAACTTAGTGTAATAGGTCATTTGTTAGTGAAAAATAGTAATTAATCATAAATATTATCATAAAACATGCAAATAATTATTTTAATATTTTCCATTCATTCATTAAAAAGATTTAAGAAATATTTTTTTACCATTAAAATATGATTAATCCATTCATAATAAAAAAAAATAATATATAAAAATTATTTATTGAGAATAAAATAATTAAACTCAAATTTGATATAAATTAACAGTATATTTTTTTTTTCAATAATTCCTATAATTTTATTAATTCTTTCCTAATAGGAACAATTTCTACAAATCATAATTTTTTTTTTAAGTTATCATATTTTTATTTTATTTATAAGTATTAACTAAGATATTATAAGCACTAAAATATTTTTGCTTATATATAATTATTTTATTTATTTATAAATATATATTTTACCTGATAAGCATTAACTAAAATAGAATCTAAAGATTGTTTTGGGTTGTGAGATCTGAAGTATTATAAGCAATAAAGGTCCTTCTTTCCAGCTAACGACAACCGAGGTTTGACAAAAGTATTATAATTTTATAATTTTATTTATTTGTGTTAGTTGTTGCTAAGAGATTCCACAAATTCATTTAAAAATTGAAAATCAAATAAAGATGGGAAATGTGAATTGTGTTAAAATTCAATATTATAATAGTACACCACAAATAAAAGTCTTTGTGATAGTAGAAAGGTCATTAAATCAATAATTTGTCATTATTTTATATATTAATAAAAAAAACAAATTATATTTTTTACTATTATTAACACTCTTTATTTATAAAATTATAAATTATATAACATTTTCTTCTCAAAATTGTATTTTAATAATTGAATTTTTATATTAGAAAATGCTTTAATATAATCTTTTAAAATTTTATACTTTTTATTAAAATTAATTTAAAATTACATTTTTTAAAATAGAAAACCTAAAGAATTAATTATAAAGAAAATAATTGCATTATTAAAAAAATGTTATTTTATCTTCGAAATAATGCAGCATAAATGCAACCATGAATTTTTCCATAAAGTATTAATTCTCAACCTCGAGATTCGTTATAGGTAGCGTAAAGGGATAAAAATATTGTCATTTTCGGGTTATGGAATAGAAAGTCAATGTACGAGATTTTTTTTATGGGCTTAACACATGCATTCAGTTAGTAGATCAATTCGCCGAAGTTTAATACTCATCTGATAAAATATTAGCTCGCTTTTAGGATTCATCCTGTCTAAAAAATTGCCCCTTGTAGGACTTAAATAACAATTAATTGGCCTACTTTCATATCAGACTAAAATATTATTTTTCATCCGAATTCATTGATTCGAATTATATAAAGATTATTAAGTGAATAATTATAATTTATTAAGTGAATAACAAGATATATTAGGATTAAGTACACCCAAAATAATGTCCCTATAATAATTGTCAAGTGCATGCATAGTCAAACATGCCGACACCAAAGATATTGCATATTTCATTAAGTCAAATTATTTGATATTCGCCTTGAGATGTTACTATATGAGCATCTACTTAATCCACCAGTAAAATCAAATATAAAAAAAGAGGTTGATCATTATTTGAAAATAACTTACTTTATAATTTATCATCCCCTTTTTCTAATTAAAAACTCTTTAGAATCAGAAAGAAATTCAGTCTTTTTTCTTAAAGTTCTTAATTTTCATAACTTCTAACTTAAGCATCTATTGGACCGCAAATGAGTCAAGCTGTTTGTGAGCAGCTCGGTGTTTGTCTAGATAGAAACTCGTTCGCGTTCGGTTTATTTTATAAACGAATCAAATTTGAGCCTTACTTTAAGACTCGAGAAATAAACAAGCTAAGTTTGAGCAAAGCAAAACTCGGCTCGATCAGACTCGTGAACAGCTCAATTAACAAGCTCACGAACATATTCGTAAGCATGCTCGATTAATAGGTTTGTAAGCATGCTCGATTATAATTGGATGATTTTGTATTTATACTTATTTTAAATATTTTTTTAGTTTAAAAATGAATATTTGTAAAATAAGTTATAAAAGAGTTACAATCAAATTTTAAAATGAAACGAGCTCGAGTTTAATAATAATTCATCAACGAGCTCGAAATGAACTTATAAATAAATTTTTTACTGAGTTCGAGCCGAATTTATGAACAAACTTTTAACGAGTAGAGCTCGATCCAAGTTTGAACTATTATAAAATATAACGAGCCGAGTTCGAACGTAATTTCTGAGCTAGAGTCGAGCTCGAGTTCAGAAAAAAAAATAAAGAGCCGAATCCGAACCAATTAAAATTCAGCTCGATTCGATTCATTTGCAGCTCTAAGTATCTATGACCTTGCCTCTAATTTTATTTGTTTATTTTGTAAACTCAAATTCATTTCAATAATAGTCAAATCCAATATATTGATCAAGTTTCAATCAGGTAATGTAATATATAAACAAAGCTTATATGACACACTCTGTACCAGCACATTTGCATGATAACTAACCAACTAATGTTTAATTCAAATGATAAGGAGTCTATATTCTTTAGTAGAGATTTCAGATTTGAGTTCTTCTCTCAGTAAAAATACAATCTATGTAAAATAAATTTAATTAATTATTAATACGCAACTTATTAATTAATTATTAATACGCAACTTATATAAATATAATTTTATCATACAAAAAAAAAATAAAAAAAAAGACAACTAATATATTACCAGGCGATTGACTTAATCCCTGGACACATTATAAATGTGCAACAAACATTTGTACAGTATCTGACATTGCAATGAACACAAAAACTTTAGCTTCTAGTACAACTTGAATAAATAAAATTTCCAATTTTTATGAAAAGTTATTTAAAGAAATTCTCGAATTTATTATCAATATCATTTTTCAACGCTAGCTTCACTTAACAATAAATGTTTATATGATCCAACAATAAATTCAGATTTTAATTTCATTTCGGATGCTGATAAGAATATAATTTATTTTTTCAAATTTCATTATAGAAGTATTTATAATATAGATATTTATTTTTTAAAATTATAAATATCAAATATTAAATTAATAAATATTATAATTTAATATAATTAAATTAAATATTTTTCACTTTTTTACACATAAAGCGGAGAGAACAGGATTCAAATCTAGGTTGAGGGGATTGATGTATAAAAATACACAGCAGCCCTTCATGTGGTCTATTTTAGCTATTTAAAAAAATTTATAAAATTTTTAAAAAATTATATTTTGATATTATTTGATATAATAAATTTATTGATATATTTTTTATGCTAAATAAAAATCATTTGGACAGTTAAAAATGCATTATAAATTTTATGTATTATATTTAACGGTCTAAATTTAACGCATTTATAATGTATTTTTAGCTGTCCAAATGATTTTTGTTTAGTATAAAAAATATATCAATAGATTCATTATATCAAATATTATTAAAATATAATTTTTTAAAAATTTTATAAATTTTTTTAAGTAGTTAAAATGGATCACATGAGAGACTATTGTGTACCTCAAATCTGAGAGTATAGAGAGTTAAAAGGTGTTTGGATTTATTTAAAATAGTTAAATCTAAGAGCCTAGAGAACTAATGAGTATTTGAATTTATTTAAAATAGACATATAACAACATTTTGAAATTTAAAAATACGCTAAATAATTTTTACATTTGAGTAATTAATTTAAAATATTATTTTGAAATTTAAAAATAAGAAAAAAAAAAATAGACAACTAAGTACCCTTTTTTTATTTTTAATAATTGGGCTAGACGTTACTGGCATTTAAAAAGCATCTAAAGAAACTCTCTATCAAGTTTTAAACTTTTTATTTTAAAGAGTTTACTCACATCATTTATAAATAAAATAAAGTGTAAGTTTAACTCTTTAAATTTAGAAAATCAAATTTCACTCTTTATCTTGATTTTAATTAATAAAATATAAATTTTATTATCTTTTTATTTTATAGAAAAAAAAAAAAAAAGAGAAATAAATTAAAATCATTCATATTTATGAGAAAAAATAAAGAATTAAATTAAAATGTCTATTGAACTTTTAAGAAAAAAATTTATTATTTAAAATAAAGGCCAATATTAAAGATGCTCTGAATATAATATTTGATAATTTATTATTATTATTTTTTAATAATTAGAGCTTATATAAGTAGACTTAGTCTTGATGTCTAATGATTAGAGCTTGGGTTGAGGCACATTAGCTACTGTGGTGTAAACTTTTTAGGGGCCAAAATTTTTTTGTAAAATTTCTTAAAAATTATAATATTATAGTATTTTTTATAACGAATCCAATAACATATTTTTTGTATAAAACAAAAATCAAATGAATTCAAAAAATATAATATAAATGTAATAAATTTAGACCGTTAAAATCTAATGGTTTAGATTTAACATATTTCTAATATATATTTTTAAATCCATTTGATTTTTTTTTATACAAAAAAATATGTCATTAAATTTGTTGTAAAAGATACTATAATATTATATTTTTTAAAAAATTTTATAAAAAAATTTTGACCCCTAAAAAACTTACACAATAAAAATTAATGTGTTTTGCGCACATCGGCCGCCTCAACCCTTTGATCTTATACAAGTAGACTTAACCTTGATGTCTAGGTTGGTCAATAACCTTCCATTAAATTCAATCAATTTATTAGTTTAGTTAAGTTGAAAGGCCAATTAATTAATAATTATAATTCATAAATCGCTAAAATCTAAATGAAAATTTAAAATTAAATAATTAAAATATATTAATAAAAAGTGATACTTCCTCCATTTTTTTTTTATCTGTCGTTTAAAATTTTACATATATATTAAGACACTTATTAATTAGATTCAAAATAACTTATTTAACCTTATATTTTTAATTTTATCTTAAATTAAATTATTGTATTTCAATTAAATATTATAATAATAAAATAAAAAAAAGTGGATAAATATTATTTTAAAAATTTAAAATAATAATTAAAAATATAAATAAATTAATTTCTAAAATAATAGATAAAAAAAAAATGAAAGAAGTAAAATATTAAATAATTTATTATTATTATTTTTTAATAATTAGAGCTTATATAAGTAGAGTTAGCCTTGATGTCTAATGATTAGAGCTTATATAAGTAGACTTATCCTTGTAGTCTAGGTTTGTCAATAACCTTCCATTAAATTCAATCAATTTATTAGTTTAGTTAAACTGAAAGGCCAACTAATTAATAATTATAATTCATAAATCCTCAAAATTCAAATGAAAGTTTAAAACTAAATAATTAAAATACATTAATGAAAAAGTGATATTTTCTCTTTTTTTATCTGTCTTTCAAAGTTTTACACACATATTAAGACACTTATTAATTAAATTTAAAATAACTTATTTAACTTTATATCCTTAATTTTATTTTAAATTAAGTTATTATATTCTAATTAAATGTTATAAGAATAAAATAGGAAAAAATGGATAAATATTATTTTGAAAATATAAAATAATAATTAAAAATATAAATGGATTAATTTCTAAAATGATATATAAAAAAAACGGAGGAAGTAAAATTTAACAAAGCATCAATATTGCAATTTGTTTTTTAAATTATTGATATATTACCATCAAGCATAATAAATTTATAAGTTATAACTGCATTGTGAATTTTAATACAATATGATTAGAAAATATTAAAATAAATTTAAATTATTTTTATCATTTTGTTAACTTTTAATATATATTTTATATTTATATTTTTAAATTAAAAATATTTTGTTTTTAATATTTAAGTGAAGATTTATATAATATTCTCATAAAATAATGATTCATAGTTTTCAGTTACTAATTTGATTATGATTCACAATCCTAAAAGCTAACCTCTCAAATGCCATTTAGACTTGAGTTTGGAAAGACATCAAAACCCTGAAAATTAATTTTAATGCAGTGTCACTAATGAATGGTCGAATTTTAATAATACCTTCCCTAATGGACCCTAAAACGTGGGCAAATTACTCTCTCTCTATGAGGTTCCATGGGGATTGAATATTCTTTCCCTTACTTTTTATATGTAGGTGTTAACGGGTTAGTGTAATATGTTGAAAGTATTGTTATTAAATTAAATTAATATTTTTAATTTAATTTTTTTTAAATTAAATTAAATTATTATTATAATCAAATCATCTAATTCAGTTGAATTTAATTTGATTTAAATATTTTTAATTTATCAGTTTTAAATTAATTTTTTTTTTGTTATAAATCGTTATTATTTTTTTATAAATTTAAGAAAAAATACTAATAAAATATTAATAATAAAAAAAATTTTAAAAATAGTTTAATATTATACAATTTAAAATTTATCTATTATATTAATTAGCATACTCAAAATTTATATTTTTTTTTAAATTAAATTAAATTTTTTTTTTTTAGTTAATTTTCATGTATGGTATTTTTTAAATTTTAAATTAATATTAAGTTAAAAAAATATGTGATTGTATATAAAGTAAAATTAAATATATTTAATTGTAATAATGGTAAAAAATAATATATATAATTTCGATTTAGTTTGATTTAAAATAAAAAAAAAAACTCAAATTACAAATCAAATTGAACTTTTAATTTGCTTTAATTTTAAATCAAATCAAACTAAATAAATTATAAAATCATGATTTAATTTGATTCGATTTAATTTAATTTAATTTAATTAGTTGGATTTTACTCTCACCCATGCCTACATGGTTTAGGCTAAATGACTCAAATTCAACTTGCAAGGACCGTTTGGACACTTGAATAGTATTTCATAATTTCTCCATGATTGGTTTCCCACAACTTGATCCAATAAATTTGTAAAGAATATTTACGTTGATATCTAGCGGGGAATTCTAACTTAAGTTTATTATTTACGTGATAGTTATATTTATAATTTTTTTTTCAACATTAAAAATAAAAAATTTAATATCGGTGATATTTTATTTCTAACGTAGTTCATACCATTTAACTAAAACACCAATTTATATATATATATATATATATATATATATATATATATATTTTGGCTACATGTTTAGGTGTATAATTTGGTGGCAAAGAATATTTGGGATGTGCCGGAAGGTTAACAAATTGCTAAAAATATTAAATCACACTAGTCATACCTATAATTGATTATAAAATTTTTGGACGGTACGTAAGCTAACAAATTGCCTAATTTCCAGGAAGTATTTCTTTCCACAGTTGCTTGAAATTCTATGGCTTAGCTTAAAAAATAAAATTAATTTTTAAATTCTTCAAAATTTTATCAAGTCTGTCTTCTTAAATCTTAAAATAATATAAGAACACATTTAATTTAGCAATTGCCATCAATTGTTTAAATGTTGGCGATTGTTAGTTTGATGGCAAAATCAAATGACCAAAACCAAAAGCTTATCCTTAATTAGTGGTGACATATAATACAATTAAATTGAATAAAAAAAAAATTTCATAAATGTGGTGTTTAGAAAGAAAGTGGTGTTTTTTACTTTTTATACATATCATTTGAGCTCACACGAAACCAGATTGTCCGGTTCGCTCGATATATATTAAGCAAGTAGGGATGTCAATGTCACCGTTAGGACCTTAGAAATGGCCAACAATCAGCGCCAAGATTTGGGCTCCTGACACAGTATAATTGGGCTTTTTCGACAAAGCGTTAGAAACCCATTTTCCCAATTGGTTGAGATTTTTACTAAACTTCAAAGATAAAGAAAGCAATGGATTATTATATATTATAGAAGGTTTAAAATATAACACTTTTACTTTAAATTTGAAAATTAGTTACAATTATTTTTTTTTAGCTAATTTCAGTCGTTATTCTTCACTTTTATACTTAATAATATTATAATATTTTTCTTTAATTTGTAACAATATCATTAATATTTATAATTAATAACATCAAAATTCTTTATTTTTAGTTTGTAATATTAATATCATTAATTTTTATACTTAACAACATCAATTTTTTTTTTTTTAATTTGTAAAATATTAATCATTAACTTTAAATTAATATTATGATTATATTCGTCTTTATAACTTTTTGGTAATCTTTTCCAATGAAAAAATAGATGTAGATTCTACACTAAATTAATTTTAAAAAATTTATATTAAATTAAAATTTTAACTTTTTATATAAAAATAAAAACTTTCTCCCAAATAGATTAATGGTCCATTTGGATGATAGAAAATTTAGACCATAAATATATATTAGAGTCAAATTCTTTATTTGGATTATTAAAATTAAGTGAATTTAAATTTAATTCAAATATTTAGTGAAATTCAATTCTTCAAAAATTTAATATTTCAATTTTTTTAATCTAATTATTTCAAATCTATTATTTTTATTTTTAATCTAAAATTTTTTACTTTTTAAAAAAATTTAAAATCTAAAATTTCAAATTTCTTATATCCTCCAAATAAAGAATTTATAAATTTATATTATTTCAAATTATAGATTTAAAATTTAAAATTTTGAAATCAAAATTTCAATACAAATCCAAGTATCCAAAATAACCTAACAAAGAAAATTATATCATGTTGAGAGATTAAAGAGAGAAAAATGAGTATTTTGGGTTAATAAGGTGTGTGAAAGTAAAATTTTTAATATGATGCAAAATGTATATTAATTTTTCAATTTGAAAAATTACTGAAAAATAATATAAAACTGATGAAAAATAATATAAAACTGACTCTGATTAATATAATATTAATAATATTAGTGTTATAAATTTAAAAAAGGGAAATTATTAGATAGAATAAAAGTATATTTCTTCTATTTATATAAAAATAAACTCATATGCAAATAAAACGGGTACACACCCATTATTGCTTTATAATTCTGTTTATCACTGATTGCTTAACTTCAATTCAAGTAATGAGAAATTCATAAATCTGAAGAAGAATTGCACAATTGCCAATTGGAGTCAAATTGGTTAGTTCATAGTCATATCAATTGGCCCAGTCCTTCTTACACAAAACTAGCCCAATTGTTGTACTAGATTCTGGAAAAAAAGGGAAAAATTACCAAAAACAAAAAACTCTCTATTTTCATAAAAAAAACACTACTCAAACTTTTTTTATTTTTTTTATTCATTTAAACCTTAAACTGGTTCAAAATAGCTCAGAGTTATTTTATTTTATATATAATATTGTATTTATAAAATCCATAAATGGATCTCATTGAGTCATTTTGAATAGGTTGAGTTTAAATCAACCACCAAAATCAAGAAGAGTTCAGTAGTACTCCTCATGAAAATTGAGAAAGGTTTTTTATACTTTTTCCCATAAAATGACCATGGCCATTTTGGGCCACTGCGTTAAAGAAACAAGATGAACTCAATTATGGAGTAAGACATTGTTACCATAGTTTTACTTATTAATAAATGTTAAATTATATAGTAAAATTTATATTTTTTAATTATATAATATTAATTTAATTATTTTTTATTTTATTTTAATTCAATCAATTTAATCTCGATCGAATATTTAATTTTTTTTATTTTACTTTACTTGTTTTTTTGTAGAACCAAATCAGAGAACATTGGATGTAATAGTTAAACTACTTCTAAATTATTCGATTTTAACTCGTAAACTCAAACTCAAATAATTTAAAGAATGAATTGAATTAGTTCAATGTTATAAATTATAACTTGTAAGTCTAATCGAATCAAATGTAATCAAGTTTGAATTTTTTAAATATTTATTGATTCTAATTTGAGTTTAAAAATTAAAGAGAATGTATTCAATTAAAATTTTTAAAAATTTTTATAGATTTTTTTTAAGTGAATAATTTTTATAAAATTTATGTATTTTAATAATTTTTGTGAAATTTATAAATTTATGGATAACTTTTAAAATTTTTATCTTAAAATATTTTTATAGATATTAGTAGACTTTCATTAATTTCTAATATTTATTTTATATAAATATAATAATTTATATTTTTATGTAATAAAAATAAATAATTTAAAATAATAAATAACAATGTGAGTTTTCAATTAAATAATATTGTCCAATCCAAGTATCAAAGTTAATTAAAATAATATTTTTAAAAAAATTTAACGTTCAGTATTATTTCTTTGTTCATCACTATACAAATTAACAATAATTTTTAATTTAATTAATAAATTTTATTTAATTATTTAAAAATTAAATTTTAAAATAAAACTTTCAAATCTTATTTCATTTATTTTTTAATTTTAACTAAACAAAGCATTGTTATTGGTAGATAAAACTTTTGGACAATATAGTGAGTTATGTATTAATTGGTATAAATGAGTGAACATTATTTAGACTCAAATTTGATTAAAAAATAACATTCGGTGAGTAAACCCGAGACAAGTTCAATTTGGATGCATGTAATTATATTTTAAAGAGAAAATATAAAAACACATAATAAAAATGAAACTAATTTTTATAATCTTAAAATCAACAAAAAAAAATTAGTCAAATTATTTTAATAAGTTCAAAAAAAAAAATCAACAACATAAGAAAAAACTTTAATGAATAAAAAAAGAAAAAGAAAAAGAAGAAGAACATGAAAAATCTCAATAAATAGAAAAAAAAATATGAACAACATAAAAAAAAATCTCAACGAATAAAAAAAAACATGATAAAAAATAAAAATAAAATCTCAATGAAATACTAAAACTTGTTTATTTTTGTCAAACAAAATTTCTACAACTTATAAAAAAAAAATCAGCTCAAATCTTGAGGAAAAGTGAAAAATTTTTAAAGATATTTTTTATTCATTAAACTATATAAAAAATCAATAAAAATATACAAAAGTCTATTAATTATTAAAGTTTAATGACTTTTTAAATTCCTACTTACTTTTAAAATCTGTTTGAGGAGTCTAAAATTAAAATTGAAGAGCTTAATTTCAATTTTAATATTTAGTAGTGATCTAGAACTAAAATCAAAATTTTACATATAATTTATTAAAATTATAATATAACTAAAAAAATAATTTTATAATTTCATTATCACCTCATAAAAATTATAATTTCACAATCGTTACTGTCATCCCCTCTTCTACTGCTACCACCATCACCAGTGACAACGATCTACCACCATCACTACTGGCGATGATGGGCCACCACCACCATCAATGATTTATTGTCGCCATCACCATTACTGCAACCATCGATGATGATGGCTTGTTAGATCGCCATCGCTGACAATTTACCATCACTTCCATCGTTGCCTCTGCATTATTATCGACGGTCTATCACTATCCCTAATGCCATTATTGACAGTAATGATCCACCACCACTATCATCCCTACTTTCATCATTATTAATTTTAATTTTAATTTTTTGTATGAAATAATCACAATGCTAATTCTAAATAATTGAAATTGAAAATTTCAATTCCAATTCTAATTCATTATCTCAAATAAACTTTATATAAATTTTATAAAAGATGTTATTGAATACTCTTGATTTTTATAGGCTTATTTAAAATTTTTAAAAATCTTAATTAAATATCTCTTAATTTTTATAAAATTTTTAAAAAATATTATTGAATATTTTCTGACTTTTTAAATCCATCAAAATTCTTAATTCTCCTTACTTAATATATTCCTAAAAAATCGATTAAATTCAAATTGAATTTCAAAATTTTAATCAAATCAGACTTGAATTTGTTATTGTATCTACTCCACTTGATTCAATGAGTCCCTAAATATAATGCAAACAATCATCGAAGTACTAGTTATTCTAAATTTAAACAGAGAAGCAGAAAGAAACGTACCAGCCAGTAAGCCAAGAAGCAAAAGGTCCCCACTCATTGCCACAAAGCCTCGCACTCCAGAAGTAGAGCCCACCAGAAGTTGGATAAGCAGAGCAAATCTCAGCCATTGATAAACCGACAATCAACGTGAGCAATCCCACAATGGGCCACCCATATATCATCGTCAATGGCCCACCAAAAGTTAAACCAGTACTGTACAATGTCGTGAGACCTGTGATCACTGATATGATCGAGAATGTCACAGAAAAGTTTGCGATTGCCCTGCACCTCACAACACAGTAACAAATCTCATTATTTTCTCTTCATTTTCCTCTTCAATTAATCCTGTAATCCCCAATTTCTAGAAACGATTTCAAAAATTTCAAAAGATGATTTAGAGAAGGAAAAATGTACTGTATACGCACGATAGACTACGGCTGAGTTCTTGCTTGTAACCGAGCTGTTTCAATCGATTATCGTCGGAATCTACGGTGTCGCTGCCTCTAAGAGGGAGGTAATGCGAGCTTGAAGCGTCTTCCGGTGAGTTTCTAATTCCGGTTTCCATTTTGTAGGAGAATTTTTTGTTTTTGTTTTTGCAATAAAAGTTTAGATGATAGTGATAATGATTCTCTGGTTGGTTTACATACTGACATTTCTATCCTGTCTAGAAGTGTTAATTCATTGAGAAAAAGCAAATGTCCAATCTAACAGTCAACAAATTAACTAATTTTATTTTTGTTGCATTACGGCTTTTAAGTCTTTGACAACAAGTTGATGGTTCTCACATGGGCCAAATTTCAAGTCCTTTTGCAAATTTCAACATTATAACAAATTTACTTAAATACACATCAAATTTAAATAAATTATAATTGGTATTAGACTATTTTAAATGTAAACGTTAGCATTTGAAATTTTCTCTTTTTATATTTTCCTTCTTTCATAAATTAAAAAAAAATATATGAAATTGAGAATTAAACTTTTTAATTCTTCTAAGCTTCTGATTTGATTTGGAGGTAAAGGTGTGTTAGAAATTTTTTTATATGTAAGGATAATATTAAAATATAAATACACACAAAATATATATTGGTGTATTTTTAATCAATAAGAAATTATTTAACCTAACTCTTGAAATATAGTGGACAGATCGAAAATTAAAAAATCAATAAACCAAATAAATTTGATTTAATATAATATTAATTTTTTTATATGGATAAAGAGTATTAAGCACACAATATATATTAATATATTGGATACTATTATGATTAAAATGACTAAATTGAATCAATTAAATGATAAATTCTCACCATATATTAAGTATTTATATTTTTATTCTCAATCAATCTGAGATTGTCTTAATAGTTGTTAAGTGTTAGTGTATTATAACTATCAATTCCGTTTAGTTTTAATTTATTTTTTAGTTTATTATATTTTTAAATATTTTATAATTAGATTTTATTTGATTTATTGATTTCAGGTAATTTTCTTTTTTATCTTTTATAATTTTATATGTATTTTATATAATTATTATTTAGGGACATTCAAACGTGCTTAATGAATATTAATACCTTATTTAGGTGGTCTTAAATTTTGATTATATAAAACATATATAAAAGTACATAAAATAAATATTAAAATTATATAAAATTAATAAATCACATGAAATGAATGATAAAAAAATATATATAAGAAATGTAGGATTTTGAGCAGGGAAAAAATTAGAAAATTTTATTTAATAGGAGATTAAATAAAAAAATAATTTTTTTTTTCTAAATTTTTCAATAATTTTTTCTTCAAATGATAATAACTAATTATATTATTTCATAAAAGTATATTTTTAATTAATTGATCTTCTATATTTATATGATGACTATTGATTAAATAATTTTAATATTTGAAATTATTTATAAATATGTAATTTTGAGGTGATCAATTAAAAATTTAAAATGATTAATTAAAAAATTATATTAATTATATAGGGGTAATATAAATATTTTCGAGTGATTTGAAAGTAAAAACTCCTTACTGTCTCCATATTATATTTCCAAACCTAATTAACTCCATGCATAAAATCTAATACAAAGTAATTAGATATTTGTAGATAAAGGTAGGTAAGAAATTAGGGTTGAGGGGGTTATTATGTATTTTTACACAGTAATTTCTCATGTGTCTTATTTTAGTTACTTAAAAATTTTTATAAAATTTTAAAAAAATTATATTTTGATAGTGTTTGATATAATAAATTTATTGATATATTTTTTATGCTAAACAAAAATCATTTGGATATCTAAAAATATATTATAAATTTTATGTATTATATTTAATGATTTATATTTAATGTATTTATAATATATTTATAATTAAATAATTTTTATTTAATATAAAAAATATTAATAAATTCATTATATTAAATATTATTAAAATATAATATATAAAATTTTTGAGATAATTAAAGAAACTGCATTGTAAAAATAAACAGCAGGCCCTTAATCCAAGAAATTATTTTAGCTATGGCTTTAACCACTAGAAATTTGCGTGTAATAAACGCAAAAAGTCAACCACAAACTTTGCCTATTAATGTAAGAGAATTAAACTCACCTTTAAAAAGGAGGTGTGCCCGGCGCCTAAAAACTAAATCGTAGCTCATTAAATGTATTGTAGGTGTTGCTTTCAACTTCCAATTACTCGTACCCCTCTTCACAAGTGCACTAATTTATTAAAAAAAATTATTTATAAAAAATTAATTTTAGAAGAAGCAATTAAAAATTTAGAAGAACTAATTACAAGAATGTATTAATTATATAAGGATATAATATATATTTTCAAGTGGATTGGAATTTCCAGTACTATTCTTAAATTTAATATAATACTATAAATTTAATTCAATTTAAAATAATAAAATTATTGTGTAAAATTAAATTAATTTTTTTATAGAAAAAATAAATAACATCAATAAACCAATCTAATTAGACTCAAAACTCACAATTTACTCTAAGTTAGACCTAAAATTTTTTTTATATGTAAATTTCATGAGTAATATGAATCTGAATATAATTTGAATAGATTTAGAAAAAACAATTATAACCAAAATATCTTATTTTGAAACTGAAAGAATCCGAAGTCATGTAAATAAAAATTGTTGTTCTACATGCTGATTTCTATGATTTTGTAAGCAGTGAATTCTTCAAAAATAAGTAATTTTGTTGTTAAACGTTACTGATTTTATTAATTCTCTTAAACAGTCCGTTACGTGTGATATTTAAATATTGGTCATTATGACACGCCATATTTTTCACCAATAATTAAATGGTTAATGCGATTTATAAAATATTTTAAATTAAAATATCAATGTTTAATTCACGATTTTACTGAAATTAAATAGTTATCAACACAGCTAAAAACCTTTTTTGTCATGTGCAAAAAAAGAAAGAAAGAACCAGGAATGAGTTGAATGACCACTGGAACTTCTATAAAATTTTTAATTTAGGTAGATCGATTTAGCTGGAGCAATAATTTTTTGCCAACATATATTGGTTCCGTCTTCAATGATTTTGAAATTGTCCTATCCGACATGTCTATTCAAAACATGTACTAATTACAATAAGTGTTAGTAGGACCTAGTAATTATTGGCCACATCCACCATAACTTTTATAGATTGTTTTCTCTAAAATTATGGCTGTCAAAATCAGATTATATAATTGTAGGGAAAATTTAGTCGCCAAACTCTCCAATCTCCATTGAAGTTCCTAGTTTTGTCGAGGTTATTTTACGGATTAGTTCATAATCACACTGTCTTAAATTTGTCTTCTTTTAGTTCTATTAAAATACTGATTATTTATGCTAATTAAATTCCGAAATTGGACTATCAAGGGGAAGAGCTTCTTTGCTACTTATTTACTTATTTTGGATGTATGAATTGCTTCAGTAATTGCCCTTCATTCGTGTTATGTTTCTATCTCAATCATATAGCTTGATATGGTCAGTTTTTTTTTTTTTAAACAAAAGATAGAAATTCATTCATAACTAGAAAAGATTTAATCAAATTAAATGAAAGAAAATTTTATTTTTCGAGCCAAAATATAAAATTATTGAATTATATGGATAAAATTGATGATTTAGCTATTCTTAATAATCATAACTGATTTTTTTAAATAAAAAGTATAAGATTTTTTAAAATTCTTTTTGTAAATCATTTCTTTAACAATGATAAATTGTTGGGATCGGAGAGTCATTTAATTGGAAGATCACCATAATGAATTTTAATGAGAGGCATATTCATGAATTTGACACTTTATTCTAACCTAAAATATTAACGCATTAAATTAATGGATCCTTCCCATGTATATGTCATTTTTAATCTCTTATATTTTCAATATGTGATTTCACGCTCTTAAGGTACTATTAATCTCCCCTAAAATGTGAACTTCCACATTGAGTTTGGACTTCTCTTGAGCGGAAGTCTCGAATATTTACAATAAAAAATCTTAAAACTTCACTGGCTGGGACCATTTCGAGAGTCAATAATTTGCTCTTTCACGTGGAGAGTACAATCCACGAGATTTGAACTCCGTATAATATTCTTTTCTATTGAGCCAATGACTTTGATACCACTTATTAGGATCAGATAGCCTATTTAATTGGGAGATCTCCGTAATAGGCTTTGATGAGGGACACACTCATTGACTAGATACCACATTCTAACTTAAAACCTTAAAGCATTGGGTTTATGAATCATTTCCATATATATATCCCTCTTTAATCTCATATATTTTCAATATGAAATTTCACACACTTAAAATCCTAACATAAACTCGTATATTTTCTTGAGATATACTATTTCTTGCCTACTCCCTCGAGAGTAAATGTCGCCAATTATTAAGATGGGATCATTGCTAATATAGAATTATTGTATTGACTACGAAATTGAGACTTTTTACCCATTTTTTAGGTTAGAGGTCATTTTGTACTTGTGTTTTTTTATATGTACAATTGAGGTTAAAGGTCATTTTGTACTTGTGCTTTTTTATATGTACAATTGAATTTCACAGGTATTTTTTGGTCCAATTTTAACTATAATTTTTTATTTGGCTTTGAATTTAACTCTTATTTCACATTTGTTCTTAGATTTCGATTTGTAAGAAAAAATCTTTCAACATTATTTTCATTGCAACAGTAGCCCTTTTGCCAATTTTTTAGCATTCAACTTGCCGATAATCCTACATAGAAATCTTTTAATTATTTTTAAACGATATTTTATGCTTTTCAAGGCACATACGCACACGCCTCTATGCCATAGCTAATCTTTGCAAACCTCTGCTCTTCCTTGTGATCTTCTTGCTCTTTCTCTATGGTCGTTGATGACCTTCAATCCTTACTTTCCGACATTGATTAACTAAAATCTTCCCTCTCAAAAGTCCGTTGTTGGTCCTCTTTTAAACTGTTCTCAATTCATATATAGAGGCCCAAAGCCGTCATCTACTTTAAATAAGATCTTAGAGAAAAATATTTCAGATATTCAATCACATATAGAGAGAAAGGTGAGCAAGGAATTTAGTGATTGGCTTATGAAGATCCGTATTGTAAGTGTAATTTGGGATGATTGGCCATCGGTCAAGCTTCGGCGGCGAGGTGGTGAGAAGAGGACTTAAGAATCAAGCAAAGGCAAGCTGAAGAGCAAAACCATATTAATTTCAAGAGAAAGATGATGACATAGATAACCTTAATGGTGGGATTGGAGATGATGATAAATATAGGTATAATAATGGTGGCAATGGATTGTTATGTGTTGGATTTTAGAGAGTAAAACACACATAATAAATAAAAATAGAGTAAAATTGAACTTGCTCTTTCATATGTTAATTTCATTGTATCAAGCTAATTAAATACAAGAAAAAAAAAATCCAAATAGAGAGATTTTTGTAAACAAATTTTAACAATTTGATCTTTTTATTTGACTACTAAAATCATTGATTCAAGGAACTAACAAAATAACTTCAAATTAAAAAAAAAAAAATCAAAAATTAAAAAAAAGTCTCAATAATTCAACACTTTTTTCTTGAGACTTTTTTTTGAGATCACCAACCTGCTCCTTAGTTGAAAAAATATTTGTTGTTACCAACATATCATTTCATATACAAGAATAAAAGTAGTTGTCAAACATATACTATAGCCTTATTTTTATTCTTCCTAAATTCTAGATGGGTCAAGTGAGAATCAATCTAACATACCCATTCTATACAAAAAAAATTTCAATTTATAAACTTTGTTTTCTTGACCTGCAACTTCAAATTCTTTAGGTTGATATACATAAATCTCCTCCTCAATAATGCCTTTTAGAAATGCACTTAACATCTAAATGAAACATATTTCATCCATTTTGGCAGCAAACGTTACATGTGAGCAATAAAATATTTTCATCAAAAGCAATAACTACATGGCCCTTTTGAACAAATTTTTAGTAGGTTTTGGACATACAAGGTCTCTTCAAACTTTCATCAAATTTTTTAGTTTAAAAACTTGAAGGCCTATATCCATTTTAAAGACTTGAAAATCTACATCCATTTTTTAGTTTAAAGACATGTTGGTCTTCATGAAATTTTTTAGTTTAGAGGCATGCTGGTCTTTCTCAGTTTAGAGACTTACTGCTCTTTCTCTATTTTCAGTTTATGGACATGACCCTTAAAGATTTAGTTTCAAAAAACAGAAAACATACTTCTTTCTCTTGAAAGGGGAGAACTTTCATAAAGACAAATTATGACGACATGCTTCATCTTGAACCAAAAAATATGAAATATTTTACCATGAAAATGAAGAGAGACAGTAAACCAAAAGTTAAAAACGAACATTTGGAGCTCTTTTTCTTCTTCATTTTCTCAACATAGGTCCCTTAAGAATAAAGCTCTGATATTATGTTAGATTTTTTAGAGAGTAAAACACACATAATAAATAAAAAACAGAGTAAAATTGAACTTGCTCTTTCATATATTAATTTCATTTTATCAAGCTGATTAAATACATGAGAAAAGAATACAAATAGAGAGATTTTTGTAAACAAATCTTAACAACTTGAGTACTAAAATTCTTGGTTTAAGAAACTAACAAAATAATTTCAAATTCAAAAAAAGATGAATCTAAAATTAAGGTTTGATTTGACTCTAATATATATTATCATAGCAACAAGAAATTATGGCTTGAAGATTGGTTTAAGCATTATGATTTAAAGAATAGGAGGCTTTAATTGACTTCAGATTGTCATAAATCATCCATGACCTCGTTTCTTGAATCTCATCAAACATTTTTTGTGCAAATTGATAGATTTTATTGTTGATAGAATTTTAGAGCCACCTACCTTTTAATTTGCAAATTTAGAATTAAAGAGCTAGGGGATTATGAGATACAGAGACATATTTACGATTTATCCATTTCAATGGCAACAATTTTTGAGTACCTTAGTTGTTGGTTTATATTACAGCGAATCGAGAGTCGTGGGTCTCAAGCCAAACACTCATTTTGCTCAAGATTAATAGGGTGTTTGGGTGAATACCCAATTTTAGAGAACAGAATTTTAAAAACAATGTTTTAAAATAAGTTGGTATGTTTAACTTAAATTTTTTCTGTTTTTAAGTTTTAAAACGGCATTTCATACTCATTTTAATTAGATTCTAACACCTCCTAAAATGCATGGTGCCTATAATGGTATCGATCTTGAAATTAGAAAGAATGAGGAGAATTATGTGGACTCTATAATGGTAGTAAATCATGTTGGTTCAATTTATTATTATTATTTTTTTTTTATTTTAAATTTTAATAATTTATGAGAAGAGTTCTATGAAGAAATAGGGAGAGAGAGAGAGAGAGAGAGAGAGAGAGAAAAGTGCATGCTGAAAACTATTATTTTTCTATCTCTGTCATTGTTTTCTCTCATTTTCTACCTTATTTTACGTGTTATAAAATAAAAAATATACTTGAATCCAAATAATATCAAACTCAAGTTTTACTCAATTAGAAAATTCAAAACTCAACTCAATTAAATTTTTTCGAATGAATACACAAATCGATAAATTAACTTGATTAATATCAAAATGAAATTCCAAAAAACTTATAGTTAAAATTATATAAAATCTCAATGCTCAATTAAATATATAAACTACTTGAATCGAATTGAGTATTATAATACTTAAATTCAACTCGACTTATTATTTGAATTATTTGAACTTGACTTTATCCACTTGATTATAATTAAGTTAAATTCGAGAATTTTACAGATTGAACTCGTATAACTCATGAGTAATTAACTTATTCATTAACCATCCTAAAATTGATATCACAATACTGTGATTAGGAATTTCTATTAATTAGAAAGATATAGGCATTATGAAAAATTTTCATGGTGAAAATGATCTCTAATTTACAGTTATCATATTATTGTTATCATATTATTGTAAATGTACAAGAGGTGATTTTTAATTTTTTATCATAAATATTGTATGGTTATTTTTGAATGAGAATGGTCTATTCACTCTTTGGAAGAAAAAAAAAGAAAAAAGAAAAGTGAGACTGGGCTTGAGCTAAATTTTCTTGGGAATAAAGTGGGCTGAAATAACTTAATCCTGTTCAAAGTAAGGCCATAGCGATGATTTAAATTTTGTTTCCTAGCAGATGCTGACTCTTGCCGACAACATTTTCTAAAACATTTCTACCTTTAGTGATAATTGATAATAACACCAAAATCCAATATCATGGCGATGGATATTATTCAGACGGACAAACAAAAAGCCCATTTTTACCATTTGTTGTGCCTTTCATCAACTCATTCTCTTCTTCTTCTTCTTCTTCTTTTAGGTGTGTTTTCTTTTCCCTGTATTTTATCTTGTTTGTTCTTATGAATGGCAACTGTTTTGCTTCTATCATGGCATAATTAAAAAACAAAAAAAATAGGGCGTATTTATATCAACAGTCGAATATCAACTCTATGCAAAATTTAATAAAGAAGCTAATCTCTTGTAGATTTCAATAACCAATTTAGTATCAATAGCTTCTACTCCATAAGAAACCATAAAAATTTGTTTCTCTTTAGCAACCCAAACAATCCTTTTCTGTTCAAATTTCCTATGCTGTTTCCTCCCCAAATCATCATGTCAACATAAGCATCATGAAAATTGACCAATAATCTAGCCAGAGAGCCAACTTCCTGCTGCAATTTTACGGTTGTTCTTAGCTTCCATAGCCGCCGACTTGCCCCTCCAAGCCTTGTAATCTTTAGCTTACTCCTTCTGTTGTTAGTTCTATAAAGGTTTTTGTATTTTCTTCTCCTCCAATACCTCTTTAAGCTCTCATAAAATCTGCTACTAGAAATGCTCTCCACTTTTTTTTTTTTTTTTGGTTTATTTTGTTGGGTATTTGTAAAGATGGGAAAGAAAGTTATATATATATATATATATAGGTAGTGATGTAGAAGACGAGAGAGTTGTACTAATTCATTGGTCAAGATTAGCATTTCTGACCTGGTAATTAGGATGTATTAAAATAATATTACAATTTACAATGTTTAACTTTGTGTATGATTTTTGGATGATAGTTTCAATCACTTTACCAAGTAAAGATATATTAGTATAAATTATCTCATTTTTTATTTTATATATTTTTTATGTATAATATTATTTATGAAAAAATATTAATTATGAGATGAGATAATAAGGAAAATAAAAGATTCAGACTAAAGATATATATATTTTTATAAATAAAAATATAATTAACATTCTCTTAATTAGCTACTAGCTTGTGCTGTTGCATGGCTTTCATCAATGGGTTTTCTATTACAGTCTAATATGCCCAAATAATTTAACCACATTTTCGTTTGTGTCGATTATCTATGTCTGATTTAGGAATTATAAAAGAAAAAGAAAAAAAAATCTCTTTTCCAATATGTGGCCTAATAAAATTAAATTTTTGTCAATAAAATGAAAAATTAATCCAATTACCAATTAAATAAATTTTTATTTTTTTAACAAAAAAGTTTATATTAATTTTAAAAGAGAAATGTCTAAAAGAGAAAAATATATTTTTTAAATTGCATATGGTAGAAAAACCCTAAAATTATGAATCCAAATATTAATCAGATTTTCTAAATCTTACACGTTTATTATAAAACTAAAACTCTTGTTCTTTAGAAGCATTTTGTATTAATTGAAGAGAGAGAGAAGTGTAAACCTTATTAAACTAAAATTGAAACCCAATAATCCTTGAACCTTATTGGTTTACAAGCTCTTGCTCATAAAAAAAATTAATCGAATCTACGTTAAAAGCCATTGGCGTCTGGCAAGTCAATCAATCCATAATTTAACCCACAACACAAAGACTGCTAATCTATGTGTCCGTTTGTCACAGCTTATAGAAAGGAAAAAATAATTTTTTTTGGTGAGAAGCTGATTTTAGTTCAGTTTTTAGTGTTTGATAAATATCAAAATTAATAAAAGTAATTATTTAGATAGCTAAAATTCAGCTTTTTTGATAAGTTAGAAATTAGAGCTTTTCAGGAAAACTGAATTTTAGATTAAACGCGTAGCTAATTTTAAAAAATTAATAGACAAAAATACCTTAATGAATTTATAAGTAGTTTTTAAATTGTATTTTACCAAATACAAACATATAGCTAATTACTTTTAGAAATATCACTTTTAAAAAAATAACTTTTCTCCATAAAAAAAACTATTTTCATAAGCTATGCCAAATTGGGCATATATCTCCTAAATGAAGTTCTTAAATTGGAATTGACTGGAGTAAAGTAAAACAACCTTAAATAGATTACTGTTTTGATAAAAGCATCTCCAATACATCTTGGGTTGAGAGGGTTATTGTGTTAAAAATACATCAGTCTCTGTTGGTAGTCTTTTTAGAGCTCAAAAAATTTCTGTAAAATTTTTTAAAAATCATAATATTATAGTATTTTTTATAACGAATATTTAAAATTTTGTAAAAATTATAATATTATAGTATTTTTTATAATGAATACAATAACATATTTTTTTTATATAAAACAAAAATCAAATGGATTCAAAAAAATATAATATAAATGTGTTAAATCTAAACCGTTAAAATTTAAGAATATAGATTTAATATACTTATAACATATATTTTTAGATTTATTTGATTTTTATTTTGTAAAAAAAATATCTCATTGAATTTGTTATAAAAAATATTATAATATAATATTATGATTTTTTAAAAATTTTATAAAAATTTTTTAAATTTTAAAAAATTTACATAACAGTAGCTGATATGTTTTTAGCATAGCAACCCTTAAACCAAGATGTATAGGAGCTGCCTTTATCAAAACAGTAATCTATTTAAGGTTGTTTTACTTTACTCCTCGAGTCATTTCCAATTTAAGAACTTCATTTAGGAGATATACCCAAATTGCAATCGAAATAAGACTAATTTAACAAAGGTTAGCAAGTGCAACTTGTTGACTCATTTCGAGAGTGACTCATTTGATCTAACTTGAAATAAATTAAATAAGATATAATTTTTTGAAAAATTTTAAAAGTTATTTTTAAAAAATTAATGAAAAAAATATAATTTTACTTTACCTATAATCCTATTCGATAGTCAACCCGATATAAATCTTGATTCACCTACAATTAAAAAAAATCATATCTAAATTTATCTGATTGAATCTGTTTGTCATCTTAATATTTAAAAAATTTTATAATGAGTTTCGTCTTAGTAATATTTGGCATATAAAATAATTAGCATTAGCATTTCAGAATTATGATAATAAATAGTAAAACTGAAATTTCTAAATGACATCGGCATTTAACCCTTAAACTATTGATAATAAAACCATCCATCAAAACTCCTTGAACATTAATCCAACGGATCACAAAAGATATACATTTACTGAAGATTGTCTTTTACAAAGTATCTCAAAATTCCAGAGAATTGCACAATAACTTCAATCTTAACATCACAAACAAATCTAGAAACAAATATGAAATTTTTATATCACATGCACATACGTAAATATACAAATTAAATTTAATTAGAAAATCCTCTTAATTCAGTACGAGAAGCAGCCAATCTCTTATAGATTTCAAAAACCAATTTAGTATCAACAACTTCTTCTCCATAAGACACCATAGAAATTTGTTTCTCTTTGGCAATCTTTTTTCCTCCAAACAGTCCTTTGCTATTCAAATTTCCCATATTTTTTGTTACCCAAATCATCATATCAACATAAGCATCATGAAGATTAACTAATAATCGAATCGGAGAGCCAATTTTCCATTGCAATTTTGGGGTTGTTCTTAGCTTCCATAGCCGCCGAGTTGCCCCTCCAAGTCTTATAATCTTTAGATTCCCTTTCTTGTTATTTGATCCATAAAGCCTTTGGTATTTTCTTCTTCTCCAACTTCTCTTCAAACTCCCACAAAATGTGTGAGAAATACTCTCCATGTTTTATTAATAAGAGCTGTGTGTAAAGAGAAGATGTGAGAGAAGGTTTTTATATAGAGCTAGTGATGTAGAAATATTATTAATTGTAGAAGACAAGAGAGTTATGTTAAATAATTGGTCATATTAGCATTTTTGACCTGGTAATTAGGATCTATTAAAAATTTAAAATAATACTAATTACAATGTTTAAATTTTATATATATACAGTCTCGATTTTCTGTCTCATTGTGTTTTTCATCTCTTATTCTATATTTTTTTTTATACATTACATCACTTTTTTTTTTAAATATTTTTACTTTCAATAATTTTTTATAAATAATATGACGTATAAAAAGAAATAAAAAAAAAATAAAATATATTATGAGATAAATGATCCAAATATATATTTATATTTATATAAGCATTTGGATGATAGGTTCAACTTTCAAGCAATTATGGGTTAATTGACCAAGTAATGATCAAATTAAAATAACATATCATTTTTTTAATCATCTTTTATACTGTTGCATGGCTTTCATCAATGGGTTTGCTTTTAAGGTCTAATATGCCAAGTAATTTGACCACATCAATTTGAATTTCTCTTTTAAATGCGTCACATAAAAAATTCGTTTTAGTGTCTCAATTTGATTTTTTTTTTTCTTTTTATGTAGGGAAATATATGGGCCTCATAAGTTATGTTATATAGTAGTCTTTTTGGGCAAATTCAGCTGTAATTTGGTTTAAACACGAGAATTTTTAACTTTCAATATTAATAAAAAATTTATAAGTATAAACAGAGTTTTTTTTTTAATTAATTCAAATTATTTAGATAATAATTAATTAGATCTTATATATTTTTTTTTTATATCTCACATTTGATGTGAAGTTGCAAATTGCTACACACCGTTGCTAAAATAATTATTTTATTTATATTATAAATATTTTTTTTTTTGAAATAATTACTTTTAATTAGTGTAGTTTTTCTTTTAGTATATTGGAAATGTTTAAAAATAAAAAAAAATTTACAATAAATTAATATGTAATTAAAATATAAAAAAACAATCGTAAAATAATTATTCAGTACGTTATCATTTGTATAGTTCTGTAATTTGGAGGAGAGCCTGCTGCTCAAAAAAATTCCCACTGACAGTAGTAGCAGTCAGAATTTGTATCATAATTTATACTAAAATGATATATATAATTATTTCAATTTTTATATATTTAAGAAAAGTTTTCACCTAAAATAAATGGATTAAATATAATACATGACTAAATTTTAATAATTTTACATTAAAAAATTTTGCATTTGGAAGATTAAAGGGTCATAACCATTCCTGATCTCCTCCATCTGTCATTGCTACTAAATGCCTTTAAATATATATCCATATTAGAAATTATATTAGCCCCTTATTAATGAAAAATATAGTTTGTTAATAATAATAATATATTTTTTTTATATAAACTATATGATATTCAAAAATCTATAAGCTCTGATTAATTCAAATTTGAATATAATCAATCTATAAGAGAATAAAATTCTCTCAACTGCTAATAATTTTAAAGGTCTTGAGTTTTAATTTATAGTTTAGAAAATCCACAAGGGTAGACACAGGTGCAAAATCCAGCAACAAAATAAAATCCGCGAGCTCCGCCTGATCTCTTAGGATTTCCACCATATTTCCTGTTGCACAAATCAAGGCATTGCTTCTTTTCACAGTTAACAAGACCTCATTCCCTGCAACAATCCAATTCTTGTTTAAAAAGCTGATTATTTCCCATATCCTTAATTTCCTATGTATTAATTAAAGAAAAATTATTAGGTACAACCACAAATGTTTATCATAAAAATAATAATTTTAAATTGGAGATAAATTAGGCAAAGAAACAAAAATCTTACAATTTTTTTTACCTTATAAAAAATTAATATCATGTAATTTAATTATTGAATATCTGTCTCTTAATATAAAAAGATAAAAAAAAAAATTAAAATATACTAAAAAAAACCCATAAACCTTCACCTCCAAGGACGAAGAAAACAATCAAAAGGACCACAAACATTTGAAGGATCTTCATTTTGATTATGTTATCCTTTTCTGCTATTCAAATTATGTGAAATTTTACAGACTACATTGAAGCTATTGTGTAATGAATTATATCGTAGTTGTGAGACTGTTATACCAAAGCCGTTAGACTGTTAGCATAGTTACAAGGAAATCCTTATAGTTTTTGCTTAATCTCTCTGCAACCCTGCTAAAAATATCCATATATACAGTGGCGGAACAATGTTGATTTGAGGTTGTGCCTGATATTTATATTATGTCAATTTGTGATTTTTGAATTTTTTTGAATGCTACTTTTAAATTCATACAAAATTAATATTATGATACTCATAAATTAAATTCACCAACAAATATAAATAGATAGTTAACTAAGTAAAGACACTTAAATTTAAAAAAAAATATTCAATATCCAAATTCACAAATAAACGTAAATGGGTGGATGCAGATATGGAAAGAACTATTTATACTGTTGGGGGCATGGCCCCCAAAGTTTATAAAAAAAAATTATCATATTTTTATATATTTTTTAAAAATATATAAATTGTTCTTCCTAAAATTTTAAAATATATTATTTTCTACCTATATTTTTTATATATATTTTTATACGTGTATGTTTAGTATAAATATAATATCTTAAAATTAAAAGAATATTCGTATTCTCTCGTTAACTTGAATTTTCTTTTTTTAGTATAGTATTTGAACCCCAATATATCACGTTTAGTTTCAACCCTGTCTGTAGCCACTGTTATCATATGATTATTAAAAATAAATAAATAAAGCTCAATCCACTTATCCATTAATTATTAATTTTTTCTTATTTCTATTCTTGCCTCTCTCTAACTTATATTCTATCACTTCATCTTCTCTTTTGAAGTTTCATTTTACTCATTTTATTATTCTTTTTTTCTTTTTCAATTGAAATTAAATTTCTTCTTAAATTTTTAATCATCTCAAGTCTTTTTCTAATTTTAATCATCTCTAATTGGTAATTAATAAGCAGTAGTTTTATAAATTGTGTAGATTTTCAATACTAACCCATTATTTGATATAAATGAATTTCACAAAATTTTATGGAATTCATTTATAAATTCACAATTTTGTGTTTGTTTTAAATTTAAATTCATTTAAAATTTTAAATAATTAAATATGTGAAATTGAAAATAATTAAATAAAATTCAATTAAAATAGTTGGTATTTTTAAATGAATTTCATAATTTTAAATAAATAAATTTTAGAAAAATAAAATACCCTTATTAAATTTAATATTTTATTCTTTAGATTTTGGTGAATAAAATTATATCGGTTATGAATTTGATATTTTTATTTGTACGGCGCCATTTATTTTTATTTTTATTTTTTTATTTGGAGTGAGTCGTGCTAATAAGGTGGGTCTTTGCTTGAATCCATAATTTTTTTAAATATTTCTACACACTTTTTTATCCTGACCCCTTCATGTTTTATTTTTTTCTTCCATTTTTATTTTTTATTTTATTTTTTATATATTTTAATTTATACCTTATATTTTTAGTTTTTATTGTATTTTTTTTTACTTTATACTTCATAATTACTTTTTTTTCAAATTCTTTTACAAATACAAAGTTCTTAATAAATTTAATTATTTATGATCAAAATTATATTTTATTTTTGAAAAAATAGTATATATAAAAGATTTTATTAATAAATATTAAATTAAGTTTTAAATAATTATATTTTCATTAATATAATATAAATTTTTGAAAAGAAAATAAATAAATAATATACTTATAGAGATATTTTTGATCGAATAAAATATTAAAATAAATTTTAAAACACAATATTTATTTTATTTGAAATAAATTATATATTTATTATTTAATATACCAAATATGAAAATTCAATTGCAAATAAATTCTATCTGAAATTCAATTACAAATGAATTCTATTTGAAATTTATTTGCAAATAAAATGAATTTTTTAATAGAATTAAACCAAATATTACGTAAAACTAAATTTCATACATATTTTCTTTTATATAATATATCATGTTTTTTATATTACTATTTTAATAATAATTTTTTCTTGAGTACTCAATATGAGAGAACTTAGAGCTTGATCAAGAATTAAATTTTTTATTTATTAATTTTTTAGAATTTATGTACTTATATTAAAATTTGATCAAGAATTGAATTATTTGTTTATTTATACATCATATCAATTTTATTTTTAATATACTTATTTTTTAATTTTTTATATTAAAAAAAATATTATAAATGGGTATTCTCTGAATTCGGGATTCTGACTCCGTCACAGCATATATATATAATGAAATAAATGTACTTTCATATTAATGAAATAATTAAATACAGTTGCCTATAGTCTGGAAATAGTCAAGTGAGTTTTAAGAAAAATTGCATATTAATAAAATAATTGGTGTCATTTTTGTTTTGTTTTTTAAGTTTATCCTAAATTATCTTTATCTATTGTTTTTTAATATTTCACTTGATGGTAATTTGTGATATGTAGTCAAGAAGAGGAGTTGATTAATTATCTGGTTAAGCTTTCAACATCATCAAATTAAATAATTTTTTTTTTGTTAGAAAGAAAGTAAAGCATTACATGACACATATTCTTGAAAAAACTAATAAAATTTGAAATAATTCGAAAATGTTAAATGTCAATTCGTGCAACTTGTTGACTTAAAATATAATTGACTTAAAATATATGACCTGATATTTAATATGCAATTTGATATCAATGGTTGGAGTATGGATTTAATTGGATCAATGTGATTATTGGATACCGAATAATTTATAAAAAAAATATAAATTCATCTAATTATTAAATATCATCTGAAACCATTTCTAATGATGAATCAAACCCCCTTGCAATCTAAAATGACCAGACTGAATCTGTTTGCAACCTCTACTTATGCTTAAATATTGCTCAACAATTGTCAACATTAATCAAGGAAACAAAAACTTAAAATCCATCTTTTGACTGGACATAATCATCCAGCAATACTGTAAACGTAAAAACAAAATATACAATATAATTGACAATAGCAATTATTCAATACCATTGTCAATTATTTTATAATTCTGAAAAGCCTGCAGTGAGAGTAGAAGAAAAGAACTTGCTTTTTATTCATATTATTTTTCCTGAAAGGTGATGAAAATGTACAATTAAGCTGCCAGAAGAAGTGGGAAGGAGTATATAATTTTTGGCAATTATTAATTACATTATTGTATTTCTATATATATATATTCTAGAATCAAGGTTCTGAAACATCTGAGTCTGATGATTATTAATTAGCTACATGAAATCAAGAAACAAAGTAATGCATGATTGTTTTTGACTGCTGAATCTTGCTTAATTTGAGGTGCTGGTGCTGGTGATTAATTCTTGTTCTAGCAAGAATCTACTTCACTCTCTCCATGTAAATAGGCTATACAACTTCATTAGCATGTAATAAGCAGCAAAAAGAGAAGCAATTGTGAGGAACAACCAACTTCTGGACATCCACACCCTACTGCTTTCTTCTGACGAGGACTCGACTTCTTTCTCTTTTACACCTTCTTCCCTGCAAAGAAAATTCAAAAATTGTCTTTCTTTGTTAAAGAACTGATCAAGAAACCTTAAAATGTTAATTAAACAACTTTAATTTATCGAACCCTTTGTCCATTTTCTTCAACTTTCACCCTGGTGGCTGAATTAGAAAGGTTGAATATCTGAAATAGGACTGCATTTAGAATGAGACAGAGTTAAACTACTTGCCTTGTTTTTGGCTGTGGTTTAGGCATCTCTGCAGGGGCTTCTTCCTTCTGTTTAGCTTTCTGGGTTGTTTTTGATTGTGAAGGCTTAGTTGCTGGTTCTTGGGGCTTACTGGCTGCAACTGATGATGATGATGAAGGTTGTTTTGGGGGTTCAATACCTGGGATAGGAACATTCTTTGCCTGTAAAATAAGATGCGTTTAATCTAAGGATTTGAATTGAATAAATTCATTTTACTTTACTAAATTTATGATTATGTAATAAGTTACTACTAACCAAATTCCTGAACTGAAGATTGTAAAATGTTTCAATGTATCTTTGCTTAGCAAATTTCTGTTCCTTGTTTAGTTCTCTCCAAAACCCATAAATGGATCCCATGTTCAACACTTTCTTTGCATAAATCTTCCACGTATAACTGCAAGGATATTGAAAAAGAATGGTTAATTAGTGATAATAGTAAATTTTATGATTTGAAATTTGTCACAAGTTTCTTGTGTGATGCAATTACCACTTGTATATTCGTCGCAGGCCAGCCGCTGACATTCTGTTCCAATATTCATTATCTGTCTTGCATTTCTCAAAGAAATCTGCAATTTTGTTGCTTGATTCATCTCCATTGTTAGGGTCAATGTGGAAGCCTGAAACACCATCAACAATAATTTCTGCTGGACCTCCTTGATTAGTAGCAAAGGTAGGTAATCCACAGTTCATTGCCTCAATGACTGTTAGACCAAAAGCCTCATAAAGTGCAGGCTGCACAAAAGCTCCTTTAGTATCGGCAATGTACCGATAAATCTCTCCATTTCGATATCTATCAGTTTGAGCTGCTATCCATCTGATTTGACCTTTAAGTTGGTATTTCTCTATCAAAGCATGCATTTTGTTTATCTCTGCAATTTCTTCTCTATCTTTTGACTTAGATGGATCAAAGAATCCAGCAACAACGACAAGATTTGCCAGGTTTCTTAGCCTCTTGTTCTTCCCATACCACTCAGTTAGTCCTGTAATGTTCTTTACTGTATCAAGTCTTGCCATGGAGAAGATAATTGGTTTCTTCCTGTCTGCAATATATCCACTGTCCCAGGCATAATATTTTAGTTTCCATACAAAATAATTGACATCACTTTTCTTTTGCAATGAATGATGGGAACCTCAGAAACTTACATGTGCTCACTGTTACTCTCCTTGCTGTAGATTAGCTTTTCAATGGCAGGATGAAAGGAGGTTAGCCGCCTCTGTTTTTCCGTGTAAGGAAAGTAGACAGATTGATCAGCTCCAGGAGCAGCAATGTTGAACTTAGGATCAAAGACATTGATGCCTGAGACAATCCGGCAAAGCCCTGGCATAGTAAATGCTTCATGGCTTTCATATTGTCCAGGCCTATCCTTGCTGTGAGAGGAAATCAATTTTTCAAGTCAATTGCATAGACTATTTTACAATTGATGATTTTCAGATAAAAGACTTACCTTCCTGCAATTTCTTGGTATGTGCTGGTAATGATAAAATCAGCTGTATTCATAGCAATCAAGTCAGCTGTGAATTGACAGGAAAAATGGTACTTGGGATCTAATTGCTTCCATTTTGCATCTGAATCTTCATACTTGGTTTTCTCTAAAGCATGAGCTATAGTTCCCTGGATTTATGGCAGACTAGTTTAGAACACAAGTGAAGTTACTAGTTAGAATTATATGGCAAGATAAGACTAATCCAGTTAGGCTTAAACCAGAGTTCTGCCAAGTCTGTTAGCCATCAGAGATGCCACCAAGTTTCCATCGCTATAATTCCCAATAATGAGATCCGGTTTACATTCCATATATTCAAGAATCTTATCAGCAGCATCCTAATGAAGTGAAGCGCCCCCGAGAGAAAAAAGGGAAAAAATTTAGTACATCGTTGATGAAAATAGAAAGTGGAATTAAATGAACATAATGGAAGGAAAAATGAGGCACTTGCTTCAGCAAATTTCTCAAGGTAAGGATAGATATCGAAACGGGAGACCCATTGGGGAAGAATTCCTTTGTTTGTCATGAATGGGACTCTAAGAATGTGAGAGTGCTTTGTGCCAATGATAGGCTCCATTTCTTGGTTGCACTTAGTTCCTCGAGCATCCGGAATTAGTCTTGTTACCTGGATGCACAAAAAGAGAAGAAAGGCATTAATCAAGATTGAAATAGTTCATTGACTGAAAAATCTTAAAATCTTGAATTTCCATATTTGTAGCTCACCACAAGAATCCAAGGCTTCATGTTAAGGCCTTGCTGCTTGATCCTAAGCAGCAGCTCTTCCTCTAATGCTCTTACTTGATCAAGAATGTAAACCACCTAAGCAATATAGTAACTCGTATAAATACTTTTTGGTTTAGTAACTTTTGTTTTTGACTTAAAGAACATCATTCTTAATGGTTTTTTAGGATGTCTTAACACACCTGGCCGCCGGTGTCTGGCAATCCAAGGACATCAGCCTGACCGAAGTAACCATGCGGGGAGAAAATTACAATGTTGAACATATTAGGAAGCCTGCCAAAGAACAACTCTAGTTTCGCGGAATCTGGTGCTTGAAGTGATTCAGAAAGCATTTTCATTGTCTCTTTAACTCTTTCTGCAGTATTCCCCCATCCATTCTCAAACCCCAACTCTTTCAGCCTGATGAATGTCACAGTCAGAATAAATAAAAAAAAAATTCCCTCTTCGCAAGGGACAATCTATGAGAATATAAATAAATAGTAGATAGATAAATAACCTTAGTTGGAAATCCAGATATGGTGTATCTTTAGAGAATGCGGATATAACATCTTCAGCTCCGATTAGTGCTGCTTGAAGCTTCGCGGTTGTATCCAACTTCTCATTGATCATAAGACTCTGCATATTAAAACAGGCATTTTTACCTTTTCTATCATATTAAGAATGGTATCGGTTATTATTTCTAAATATCTTGTCAAATATGGTACCTCTCCCTGATAGTTAAGGGCTAGTAAATAGTCAAGCAGAGGCTTTGCACAACCAAAGCTCCCACTAAGCTTTGAAGACATGAATTTTGATATATATTCCATGCCATTCCCAATAGAAGAAGATAGAGTAAGGTGAGGAGTTGAGAAATCCATGGCTCCAAAATCTATTTCCAAAGCATTTTCGTCCTTAGCCCTGCTTATAAAAGAATCATATTCATTTTTCATAATTAGAGGTAATTGTCAAAAGGTTTCCAGTAAGAGCTTGAACATTACCAGTTTTCGTCGAAGATCATTTCTTTGTACTGCAAGTATTCTGAAGGAGAAATTCCTTCTACACTCAGATCTTCAGCATTCACTTTAACATATTCCCAGAATCCAGGGTTTGGCCTTACAGCAAAAGCAACGTAAGGTGGAACAACAGCTGCCTCCTGCAAATTTATATAAAGAAATATCAGTTTAGCTTCTATTTGGCATTACTGTTTGAACTGCTGTTGAGAAAAGTACTATGTGGAATTGTTGATTAGAGATCATTAAAATTCGTTTCACAAACTAATTTTTCCAACCTTTTCCAGAAAAACAGTTTTAATTTCAAGTACCAAACGGTCTCTCAGGATGTATATAATATATAAAGAATTAAGGAAAGAGAAGATAAATACCTGAGTGGAACTCAGGATGTAACCAAGTAAGCCTTCCAAGACCTTTTTCCTTTCATCCTTGTCCTGTATTGATTTATCCATTTCCTCCATTATGTGTTGGTGTTTCAGTAGTTTTTTCCCAGTTGAAGCAAAGCTTTTTAAAAAAAAAAAAATCCAAAGAAAGAAAAGAGGATCAAATATTTGTGTGCAAAATTAGTTCAATGAAGCAACAAAAACAAAACCTGAATGAAAAAAAAAAACCTGGAAAAGCATCTCTTCATGTGATATCTGCTCTGCCTCAATGCATTAGGCATACTTTCTGCAATAGTTTCGGATCGCTTGAGTGCTTTTCCTGAAGCCATTTCCAAGAAATATAACACAAGTTGCTTTAAAAACAGAAAGATTTTGGATTTGCAATGTAGTTTTGTATATGTTTTAATTGATGCCTTGATGTGTATATATATAGTAAGTAGAAAAATGGCAATAGCATGACTTTTGGGCTTTGGCTGGTAGAGTAGGTGAAAGAACATTCCTTGGAACCATTTTGAGGGAAAGAGAGAAAGAAAAGAATATGTAAATTGATAGAAGCAAATTTAGATTTACTTTTTATCAATAGAGATCTTCAAAGTAGAGGAAAAAATAATTCTTTAGTGATAGTAATATGCTTTTCTTCTACTTGTATATCAAACTAACATTACAAGATGTCTTGCTAATTCTACCACTTTTTAGTGCTTTAAAATTTTTAGATTTTGCTTTTCTGCTCATATGTTTTATCTTAACATCTTTTGCTTAGTTTGTGTTTGGAATTGAGTTTAAAAATATTTTTTATAAACTGCTTTTGGTCTATAGAGTTTAGGAAATCATACTTATATGTATTTGTACAATACTAAAATTACTCTTCCGGTACTCTACATAGTTTGCTTGGTCATCTTATTTTTACCATGTATGTTTCTAGTTTCCTAACATTCCCAAGATAAAAATTCTTATGTGAATTTAGTTTATTACATCAAATTATAAATTAAATTTGATATATTGGTATGGGATAATTATTGATAAATATATCAGATTATCATTAATTAATTCATAATATAACATAATAGATTATATTCACTTAAAATTTTTCGTTATCTTGTATTTTTTTTTCCATTTTCAGAAATCTCCTTCCTTTTAGAGTAAAGGAATCAAGGATATAATTTTTCTTTCATAAAAAGTTATATATTATTTACAAACTACAAGTAATATCTTCTTTCATATTTAGAATATCAAAATGAAATAAACCCTGGTGTTATAAATAATATCAATTTTGTTTTTTTAATCATAAAATATGTATTTATATATATAAAATAAAAGATTAACGGAATACTTATTTAGAAAATTTTTGTCATATCATACAATTCAGTTGAAAAATAAAATTATATAAAATTACCTCATTAATTTTTTTTCTATATTATTATATTTCTATAAGTTTCAATTAAAATTTATAGTATTAATATATAAAATACCTTTTTATTATTTTTTCAATTTACTATATTTTCTTATATTAATATCTAAAACCATTAAAAAAAATATTTAAATTTAATAAAAAAATTGGCAATAATAATAATTTATATATATTAAAATATGAGTTAAATAAAAAATATAATTAAAATTATGTTTTTATTATTGAAATCCATATTATATATTTGAAATATCAAATTCAATCCAAAAGTCTAAATTTATAAGTAGTAAAACTTAAATATTATATTCAGTCCATATTTTCTGTGTGAAATCAGTGTCGGATCTAAAAAAATTTAGGCAAAAAATATGTGTGTGCACATATGTATAATTAAAATACAAGATATATAAACAAAGATACATACACATGCATTACTAATATTCAAAAATTTAGACAAAAATATATAATATGCGTTGTTAAGAAATTTATACTTTAAAAGTAAATAAATGTATTAAATCTAGTTGTTAATTCTATTTTCTTTTTCTAATTTATTTAATCATCGAACCAAATCAAAATAATTATTTAAATTTTAACTCAAATTAAATTTAATAAATAAAAAAAATTAAAAATTAAATGAATCATAATACAATTAACACATTTAATGAGGGTGAAATTAATAATTCTAGTGGGACAAAATGATCATCTTCTCATATATTACCAAAAAATTTCCATGGGTTAGAGGGGGCACTGGTAAATCCGCCACTGTGTGAAACCTCACTATATTAAACATTTGATACATTACTTATATTTCAATGTTGGCTTCATCAATACAAATTTGCACACGTGTCAAATTCTTTTGGCACAAATATAATAAAATAGGAGAGTAGTGCAGAATTAACTTTAATATTATTTATAAAATCTTGAACTCAATCCACAAATCTAAACGAAGAGATTCAATCAACCAAAACCAGAGAAACACAAAACTTGAACACGAATCATGTAATGGTTGATCCAATGACTCTACAGAACTCAGATCATCCAGGAATGGTGTTAGTAACAGCACCATTAACTGGAGTCAACTATAGATCTTAGAGCAGAGTACTTAAAATCACTCTTGGAGAGAAAAATAAACTAGGATTTATTGATGGCAGAATCTGAATACCAGAACCAGATACATAAGCTTATGAACAATGGAAGAGATGAGATTACATGATCACATCATGGATCTTGAACTCGATCTCTAAAGAGCTTGTTGAAGGTTTTATCTACACAGCAAATTCAAGGGAACTGTGGGAAGAGATAGCAGAACGCTTTGGAGAAAACAATGGAGTAATGATCTATCAAATCCAAAGAAACATAGCTTCAATTCAACAAGGTAATGAGTCGGTTGCAGTGTATTTCACAAAATTAAAGGGACTTTGGGATGAATTAACTAGTATAGAATCAATCCTCGCATGCGAATGTGGTGTGGCTAAGAAAATTGCAAAAATAGAAAACAAAAATAGGTTAATGCAGTTTCTCATGAGTTTACATGATGATTATGATCAAGTTAGGAATCAAATTTTATTGCTAGATCCTTTGCCATCGGTGAACAAAGCATACTCTATGGTTTTGAAGATAGAGTCTCAAAGAAGTGTTGTGACAAGTTTCACTGAAATAAGTGATTATGTTGCTTTGTACAGTAGAGGACAAAGTTACAGGAGAGATTCCAGAAAATATGACCCTGAAAAATGTCAGGACACACACGAGATAAGTGCTTCAGAATTGTAGGGTATCCAGACTGGTTTAAACAAAAAAGTAAGGAGGATTTTGACTGGAATAAGAAAAAATATAGAGAAGAGCCATAGAACAGAAAAGTAGCTGCTCAAACCACTACTTACAGTCCAAATGAAAAACCTGTTGAGACACCATAGTATCGTCTAGTTTCTAAGAACATAGACTAACAGAGTGAAGAAAACTCTTCAGTAAAATAAATTATTCCTGCTTCCGTCAATAATAATAAACTCCAAATATTATATTAAATTTTGATAATAATATGAGACAAATTTAATAAAAAAAAACTTCAAAATTCACGTAATAAAAGGGAAAGTTCTAATAAAAGAACTAATTGTTTCCTATACTTATGAATCTTTACGTTAAATTATTAAATCTTTTTTAATACTTTATCCATCAATCGTGTGCAGATATTAACAATATACTCTTAAAATGTTACAGAACTATATAATTAACCCCTTTTTTATATACATAAGACGTTAACTTTATAGTACCTTTGATTAATCTTGAGAATTTTATGATGTATATAGTAACGTTATTATACAAAGTAATGCACAAATCCTATTCTATATACAATAATCTGACTGTCATTCATTGTTTCCTGCTAATTATTGTTCGCTTAATAGATAAATTTATTCTTTTTTATGTTAATATTTTATCCTAATTTACAATTTTAATTGCAATTTTACCCTGATCATAATTGTAGATAAAATTTATTTTATTTAAAATGTTGAAAAGCTAAATTGATTCTTAAACTTATTATATTGTATTATTCATTTAATTTTTAAATTTTGATTGAAATTAATTGAATTTTTCAACTTTATAAATCTAATTAATTGAATAATTAATTTGATTATTAATAATTTATCAAATTCATAAAATTGACAAATCAAATTAATTTTTATAAAAATTTAAAGATTAATTGATAAAATAATATAATATAATAAATTTTAAAGTCTAAATATCTTTCGATTTTCAAGTTAATATGAAAATATTATTATTGTTATTTTAAATTTAATTTTAAAATAAAATTATACTTAAATTTTTTAATAGAGATAGAATTGACAAAACAAAAAAATATAATTGCATAAACACGTAAAATTCAAAATAAATTTATTTGTTAAGCCAATTATTGTTTATGACAATTTTTTTTTTTTAATGAATTAGGACTTCACTTTCTAATATCAGGTATGTACTAGGTAAAATACGCTATTACCAGAACTATAAAATATGAACAGCCAACTATTAAATTGAATCAATGAATCTCACTAAAAAAAAATAAGATTATGTTCAGGGTCAGAAGTAAACTAGTAGACATTTCAGTTATGGGTATCTGCTCATGTAAAGGAACACATTCTACTGAAATTACATGGTATGGACATGGTAGGTATCTCCCTGTTTTGTTCTGTTCAAAAGCCTGAAGTCAGCGTCTACTCTGAGTCTCTGTTCCCTCCAGAATGGGGCTCGTGTCCCGGCTGATAACACTGTGATTTTGAGATTCAATATATACACTCTGAAGTTCTGATTGCTGCATGTTAAGACAATTGGTGTTATTGGAAGACTGAGCCCCATTCCGAGATTCTGCCAACATCTGAAAATATGCATGAGGTCCCCATCCTGCACAATCCCATATATCGAATAAGAACACACAAATGAATCACAATTAACATGTAGTCAAAATTAAATGACATCTGAAAATTTTGATAGGCTCTGCTTTGCGCCTCAGTCATGCCAAACTCAATCACAAGATGAGAGACTTGCTTCGATAATTGGATAAAAGCTAAAAACAAGAAAAGCCAGATAAAGGCAAAGATCATAAATGTTTAACCAAATTGAACATTTTATTTTTCATACAAATTAGCTCATTGGAGTTTCTAATTGAATTCCATGAATCAAAAAGTGGTCTAGTATTTAGAATGTTTTGCAATCATGAGTTGGCCAGCTTAAGAGACATTAGGAAATAGGAACTAAAAATAAAGTGTTGGTCACACCCGCAAGCTCTTCACCAAGGACTGAAGAAAGTTTTTGTGCATCAGGTAATGCGAGGGTCCTAAAAGTTGTTATACAACATTCAGCAGAGATTGCAAAAAGAAACACTATTTTTTTAATACAGAACTGTAGGTATACAACACCAACTTCTGAGAAGTGAGCATTCAACCTTTATTATTTCTTTTTATCTATTGTCTTTTCAAAGTAAATGCATGTATAAACTTTGTCACATGTTCTTAGCATTCCCATTCAACACGTTTGTGGATACCAATTTACCAATAATCAAAACCAAAATATGCAGAATAACATAAAAAATATATATATATTAAAGATAGCCAACTAGAGAAAAGAATAAGGAAGAATATACCGTCTATATCATATGGAGGTGGGAAGAATTGCAAATAACAAAATGAAGCAACTGTCAGCCCTGCACACAGAGTTAACAAGGGAATCACAAAGGGTTCTTTGTAACAAGTAGTTAACGCAGATAGCAAAACATGAATCCTTGACAAATACCTATAAGACCCCCAGCAAATACATCTTGCCAGTGATGCCAGTAATCATCAACTCGAGAAACCCCTACAAGAGCTGCAATAAGCAATGGTAGGATAACAATACAAAGCTTTGCGACGTGCCCCCTACGATCAAAAACCCTGATTTTCCCAGATAAGTACAATGATAGAAAACCAAGACCTGAAAACGACCCTGCATATCAAAAAGCATAATTCCTCTTAGCTAACATCTCATCATCAATGCACCAAATATGCTGCAAGGTGACATCTTACAGACAGAATATATACCATACATGTCCTACAAGGGTTGAAGAAATGAAGGCAAAGAGAATTTTTCCTTACAATTAGTAATTTTTTAATGAAAACAAGGTGACCTTGTAGAAATGAAAAGGAAAAGCTAGAAATACTACATAGAAATACTGAGATTTTCAATAGCTTCCTACTTAATCTAACAGAACTTTAGCCTTGAGGAAATAAACCTGGTTCACGGAGTCAATTTAATGCAACTAATATTGAATGAATCCATTATTTAAAACAGCATTACCTGAGTCAATCTCCATCACAGTCTAATCATTGGGAAGAGAAGCAATAAATTATGGAAATATCATCCAGGACTATATAGAATTGTTTTAGGAGAATCATCATTACCAAAACCAGATTTATGCACATTCCATGACACATCCAAGAAGGCTAGCTAATACTTTTATCTGCTGCAATTTTAGCTTCAGAAATAAAGACAAGCATTATCTAGAACAGAGGAAAGAAAAACTTAAACATCACCCTTATATTACATAACTACAAGGAGGAGTTTACTGACAGGCTAAGCAAATATATGCAGACAGCAATTTTCAAGAACGCATACATTGAAACAGAAAGGGAAAAGAACACAAATTAAGTAGAAAAATCTCATGTATTTTATAAAGCATACAGTTCTTGGATTAACTGGGCTACTTACAAGAAGTATGTCCACTGGGGAAACTTTTGTGTCCTTCCTTAATGACACTCTTAACTCCGGTACACATGACATCACTTGTGACAGGATCAAACACCTTGAAAAACAACAATTTATATTGATTGATAAAAATATGGGCATGAATAAGAACTCAGTTATACAAACTTCAAGCCAATGAATATTATCAGGGAAGTTAATTAACTGGGGAACTTACACCCTTGCCATTTGGGAAACAACGCCAAAAGAAATCAGGTCTAGGACGGCCAACGGCATCTTTAATTGCATCAGTTATAACTGCGGTAACAAGCACAGAAAACAGAAGACCTGCATCCATTTTAGTTCATTATCACATCAGTACAACACATACAAACAGCAGGAAAAAGAATGAAAAATTACAAGAGATTGAGAAGTACCCAGCATAGCATGGTGTAGATCATAGACATCCTTTCTGATAGAGTAGTAGACACTAATGATGGCAAAAGGTAGCAATATCCCAAAAATCTATTGGCAGAGAGAAGAATGGAGGGGAGGGGCGCAACTTTTAGCAATGAGAAACAAAAAATCTGATGAATTATTTTTTTATCAAAATGAAATTTTCTAATGTAAAATATAATTTGTTAAAGTTAAAAAGATATAATTTGTTAAAGTTAAAAACTTACTGGAACAGCCCAAAAGGGAATAGTATTATCTTTCAGTGGGTATGAGAGATCTGTCATCATATCTTTTCCAACAAAACGGTGAAATGGTTCTATAACATTCAGAATGACATCTATCACCACAAGAAGCAACAGAATCAACCAGTCATGCATATGTGTCCTGGCAACTTTGACTCCATGAGATCTTATGGTGTGAGAACCCAACTGTATCTCTGGCATTTTGTCACTGATCTGAAACCAAATCAGAAGGGTAGCTTAAGGAAACAGCATCTAAAGTATCTGTGGCACTAAAAATCATACAAAGGGGAAAAAGTCCACAGTACAGTCAGACATGCAAGATTCTACATAAAGCAACACCCAACCAAAGTTTGAAGTTGTAAATTATGACCCATTATATTTGTCTTATTCCAAACTAAACAGATCTCTTGGACAAGTTTTCTTTAAAATCATGTTTATTAGAGATGAAAAGGCCGAAAACATAAATAGAATTGAAAGTTTCAAAGCACTAAAGTCATTTTGAAAATCTTGTTCCTTTTAAATCAATTAGCCTCAATCAAAGTAGAAACAGAAGCAAACATTTAAATCCAATTTACTAATGTCAAGTTAACAGAGGTTTTCTTCAATCAGATTTTGATATATCAATATTCCCTTTGGTTACTGAGAAAATGTAGGAAAATACAAGGAATAAACAATTCGAAATATTTCTAATAACAAAAGACAATAATAAAAATAGAAAACGTAATCCATTAAGATAAGACATAAAATCAAAGCAGAGTTAAGTTATGTTTAGTGTCTTTGTCCATTTTACAATTAAAAAAAAAAAGGCGAACAAAAACTGACTATATTCCTTTCTTTTTCTTTCTTTTCTTCAGTTTCTCAGCAACCAAACAGTTCTTCATTAAATTAAAAAAAAAAAACATATATATAAAATCAGAAAATCAAAATTAGTAGAAGACATGGAAGATTAACTGACCTGAAACTTGCAGATGAGAAATTTGGAATTTGATTTTTTTTGGGAAATGAAATGACGAAAAGAAGAAGTAAAAATGAAAGTGGATAGTATTTTTAAAGAAAAAGAAAATGCGCAGTGTTTATCTTTTCTTCGAAGACCTTTTGACGCGGAGGATTGTTATTTGTTAATTTCTTATTTTATTTTTTATTCATCAATTATTATTATTAATCAACTGAGTGAGTGAGTGAATGGGTATATAGGGAAGGGAAGGGAAGGTTTGGGAAGGTTTTTAATTGTTTTCTCTTTTTCAATTACTCGATTCTGTCGTTTTCAAAGAATCGAGCTTTTTGTTTCACATGCTATTGATTGTATACAAACAAATTTTCTTCTCATTTTTTTTTTCCCCAAATTTTCAACTCATTCAATATTTAATTATATCTTTTTCAACTATTATTTTTTTTTTATACTTCTATTGACATCAACCAATTTTTTTAATAAAAAAATTGAATAAAAAATTATTATTTATATCATAAATATATTTATTATTAGGTTATATTTTGATAAACTGCAAGCAATCTTAATCACTTACAAATTATCAACTAATACCTACACCCAAATTAATGGGATTTAAATGTAAAATTCAAGACCTTAATATTAATCAATTATAGTAAGATATCATTAGTGGCCAAATAATAAAAATAAGAGCAATGTTGTATAAATCACATCACTGTATTATTTTCTATTGGCTTTGATTATCAATATTTGCAATATTAATGTTAGCCAAAAAACTATTAATTTACATAATTATAAATTTATTGTCTTACACTTATGTTTAGTTAATGGCGGCAAGTATTTGTATACGTGTATATATATATATATATTACAAACTCAAAATATAGAAAAATAAATAAATTATTGGATGCCATATCATCTAATTTTATAATTGAGCAATTCAATTAAAAGATTAATTATATGTCAGATCATCTAATTTGAGTGGTTTATTAATTTTAAATTAAAAATCTAATTAATTTGATAATTTAATTTAAATTTCTGTAAATTATTTTAAACTAAATACCAATTATATATTTGATAATTAATTTATTCACACACATAAAATCATATATTGTAAATCTTTTTAAACCACATATAATACACTCATTTAAATTTGAAAAGTTAGTCTATTCTAAACATAAATATATTTTCAAAATTGATTAATTATATATGAAAAATATTTATTTTAAATTTTTTAAGTTAATTTATTTTTAATTTTTAATTTTATTCGTATAATATGATAAAAAATAAATAAAAACTTAACTTAGATATGCATACATATATTTTTTATTAAAAATATATAATTTATAGATTAATTTAGAAAATAAAAAAGTGAATAATAATTTATTTAAATAACAAACATCTTTTCATCCAACTGCACACATGAATTATACAAGAATAAAATAATTGATTCTAATAAAAAATAAATAAATAATGAATAATAAATGTGCATATTACCAATAACAATATCTTATGATATGTAATATCAAATTTATATATTGAATAATTAAATTATTTATGCGTATAATTTTAATAAATAATTAAAATGAGACGAGAGATTAATAAAAAATTTTAATAAATAATGAAATAAATTTCAATTGATATATAAAATAATAATATAAAAAAATAACCCGCTTTCTAATTTCTAGTTTGATATATGTGGGGTATTCTGGTCAATTACGAATACGGTCCAAAAACATGCATTATGAAAATGGATTCGATTTAACAAAATATAAATTAAAAAAAAAATTGTGATTTTCTTCTTAAGAAAAAAGCTACTCATTTGAAAAAAAAAATGTAAAAGAAGGCAAAATAATAATAATCCTAAAAATGAATGATTAGAGAGAAAAATGGAAAACACCATGGCCCCATCATTATTGATGTAAAATAAAGATTGTTACTAAAAATTATTATTTTTTATGTTTAAAAATGAAAATATAGATGTAAAATTACTATTTGCTTTTAATAAATAGCTGAAGTTGTATAGATTTATGAAGAAATTAATCTCTCTAACACTATAAATATTTTAACTTAGAAAGTTATAAATTTTCCTAAAATGAGGATTAACTTAAGAATACAAATTAAAGATGTATTTTGACAAATTCTTGAAAAAGATAATTAGTTAGTTAATACTTAATAAAAAGTAAAAAAAAAAAAAAAAAAACAAACAAACATTATGTAATATTTGTTTCAAATATTGTGCACATAAAAAATTATTTTATTTTATTTTTAATTACCTATATTTCTTTAACAATAACTAATAATGTTAAAATTTTATAAACTTATGATATATATTTATGTAATTTTATGATAAATTAAATTAAATTTCTTATAAATTATAAGATTTTTATTTACTTTTAAAATTTTTTATATTAAAAATTAAATTTTATAAAATATTTCATTTTAAATATAAAAATTAATAAAATAAAATTCATTTAAATTAATATTCTTATAAAATTTAAGTTTTCAAACAATCAACATTCCATCATTGCGCATAAATCAATTAAACAATAGCAATAAACTTTAGCTTAAATCTCCTTGAATTGTGATGATTTAAAAACCAATATTGTGGCTCTAAATTAATAAATTAAAAATATTTTTTTTGAACATCAATTAATTAAATTTGTCAACAATGCCTTTTTAATTAATCTTTATATATTCTTTGCTTGCCATGATAAGAAAGACTTTTTGTTCTTTTCCTTTACTATATTCAAATTAAAGCCTTAAAGAAAAAGTTGGTGGCAGGAAATTTTTGTGGATTAGAAAGGAAGATAATTTCATTTAAAAAAGAGAGAGAGAGAGAGGTTGATAAACCAAACCAGGCACCAACTTCTCTAAATAGAAGTCTCCATTCCATTTATATCTATTTACTTTATAAAGTGACATAAAGATTAGGTATATGTATAGTTAGTAAAATATATAAATATTAGCATTAAAATTAATTATATATATTTTTTGAAATTGGATTGGTAAATATTCTTCATTATTCAAATATGATTCTTTTTTTTTTTTTTTTTTGAAGAAATTCAAATATGATTCTTGCAAGGCAGATAATGCTTTCACCATCTGAATATAATGTTTCAAAGGAAAGTTAATTTCTTGGGTTTTATAATTAAGGTCAATAACTGCATTAGTTAAGTATAATATCCCATATAATCAGAAGATATCAAATAAATTAATTAAATACTTACTTCACAACACTAGCTTTCTTAACAAGGTAGTTGGTATGCAAATACGATATAGGTAAACCAGTATATAAGCACTATTTTTTTAATTTTTAATTTTTTTAACTTTCTAGTACTCACATTTCCTTTTTTATAATTGAAGTCGAATATAATATTTTTATTATATTATTTAATTAATAATTTTTAAAAATATAATTTTAAACTTTATTTACTAAAAAACAGACTGACCTAAGAGTTTAGATGAGTTTAAACTAATCAATAAAAAAAAATCATTAGTATGTAAAAAAAAATTCATTTCATCTATCCAAATTCAGCTTTTAAACAGTGTCAAATGTTTTGTTTTCTTTTTTCTCGTTATTCTCTCTCATGCCCTTTGATTAATTTTTAATTCTCGAGCAACCCATTATTTATTTAATTTTTGGTCCATTTAAAGTTAATTTTTTAGTTTCGTGGATGCATTTATTTTTATCTTTTTTTATTATTTTCAATTTATAAAATATTATTTTTTAAATTTTTATAAATATGATAATAAAAATAAAGGAAGATTTAATTAAAATTTTCTTTTTTCCTTTTATATTCTGCTTAACTCATTCTATTTTTTAAATAAAAATTTTTATTATTAATAAAATTAATTAACCAAATAAAAAAAATATTAATACCTCCAAATATTTTTTGAAAACAATGTAATAATTTCAAAAATATATTTTTTTTATAACATGCATGTAACTATTTAACTCCTTTTTTTAGTACATTAAAAATATATGATTATTTAACTTTTTACTTATCATCTTAGTTATAGAATTTATCCAATTTAAAAAGGAAAATATATGGTTTATTATGTTAATTTAATAAAATATATAACTAAAAAACAAATTTAATAAGTAAAATTAAATATTTTTTCTTAAAATCAAATATTGAAACGATTATAATTTAAAATTTTATTTGACAAATTATTTTTCTTATTAAAAATTAAAAAAAAAATATTATTCTCTTAATAAAAATAGATGAAATCAAAATATAAAAATTAGAAAGTAAATGAAATTTATTTTATAATATATAAAAATAATTTAATATTTTCGTGATACACTTTTCAGTGGCATACACAGTACAATGGAAGGGAAAGTGCACACCAAATTAGAAGTTCATATATTCATATAATTTATATCGGTATTGCAATCAAAACTGTTATTAAAAATATCTTAAGGTATTAATTAAAAATTATTTTTAGTGCTAAATTTGACGTATTTAATTATAAAAATTAATAATAATAATAATAAACTATAAAAGTAAATAAAATTTAAATTAACTTTTCTTATGAAAATTATTAGCTAAAAAATAAAATAACTTTGTGTTTTAATGTATGAATTTAGATTTCAAATTTAGATTTCAAATATCATATTTTAAATTTATAATTTGAAATCTGTAAATTTATAAATATATTGTTTGAAAAATGTAAGGAATAGATTTGAAATTTATTTTTTAGATAATTATTTAAATATAAATATAAATTCAAAAAATAATAATTCAAAACTATATAATAAAATAATTATTATATATATGATTTTTGAAAATTTTATTAATATATTTTTTTTAAAATAAAAAATATAAAGTTATTATGTAATTTTGAATATTTAATAAAATGAAATTTATTAATCAAATTTCAATTTATTTTTATCATGTTTTTATATTACTGTTTCTTTTTATTTCAAATTAAATATATTTATATATTTTAATTGTTTGATTATTGCAAAACACTATAAATTTTATTAAATACGGATGTTTATAAATAAAAAGAAAGATAATGTTTCATATATCATTTATTTAATATAATTATTGCATTTGAAATAACAAAATAAAATTAAGGATTTCAAATATTTAGTTTTTAGCAAGTAAAATTTTATTGAATATTTGACTCAAATCTAAATTTATTTAATTTTAATAATTCAGATAAATAATTTTATCTAAATCCAAATTTCAAATTCATGTAATCTAAACATATCATAAGAATATTATAATTTATTTTAATGATAAAAAAAAATAAACATGTGAGTGTCAGAAACTAAAAAAAGAGTGTAATACCGTCATTATTTTTTGTAATTATTAAAAACAATATTTAATATTGATATCATATTTTACCATACTAAAAAAGATGTGTTTGATAATATTATTCAATATTTAAAATTAAAGATTTTAACAGTTAATCATTTTAAGTTGTTTGGTAAAAATATCAATTAAGCTAAAAATTACTTAAAACAGTAAGATAAAATTATTAATTTAAATAAGTGATTAAATTTTTCATTACTTAATCATCAATTTTATAAAACACCAACTAAGACACCAATTAATATATAAACCAATTTGATTAATATATAAACCAGTTTGATTGAACAACCTTTTATTTATATATATATATATATAATTTTCATGTGGTGAATATTGAAGAAATTTTTAGACAGGTTCAATTTATAATATTATATATTCATAAACAATGTGGTTCATTCTTCTTCCTCACATAAATCTTCTATAACTTACACCATAATATCATTAGTTATTAGTTCATGAATAAGATAAATAATTAATTTAAGTTTTAACAATTCTTTTTCATTCAAGAATTTATGATTTATATATATATGTTGCCACATATAGAGAAGAATTATGCAACATTTTGATATTATATTGGATCTTTCCAAACCAATTAATTGACTATTTTTTTTTTTTAGTGGTGTGAACAAAGTTGAGACTTAATACCTTGTATAGTAATATAATGTATCTGTCTGTACACTATTGGTCGAGACTTGATTTAGTGAATTATTTTATTGATCGATGATACAGCAAAGGTCACCTGCTGATTAATTAAAGTCATAATTAGCAATTAATTAATTATTTAAATACTTAATATGATTTGATAATTAACGATGTGGCATAATGTATGAGATTCCAAATGGCAATCTCCATTTCAATTTTGGTCTTATATTAATAAATCATGTAACGTGTGGTAGGGATTACTCATAACTGTCTGTCTCTTTGTTTTTAAGTTTCCCATTTTATTACCCTTTATTAGTTTATATTTTTCAAGTAAAATATATGCTTAAATTGATAGAATGGAGATTTTCTTTTAATCTAAAAAAAAACTAGGCTCTTAATACCTGGAACTTTAATTAGATGTTGACATTTTGGTTTATTAATCATATTTATATTAAAAATATATCATTCAAATGCTTTGAATTTATCCCCTTGAAGCTATGATTATCAAGTTAATTATCAATAATACATGCAGTCATATTCACTTACTTATTGTTATACTGATATTACTATTACTAAATATAAACTTTTAATTCCATTAGGACATTATTTATATGTTGAAGAAACGGGCATGCATAACACTAACAAAAAGCCTACAATTCTTTACACAATCTAATTAAATGAAAATTTGGGAAACTCTTGCATAAATAGGGTCTAAATCACTCAAACAAGAGATTAGAACCATGTGAGATTTACATAGATGATAGACCCAATTTAGACAAGAACCAAAAAAATATACATATTCAACACAGAAGATCATATATACCCATCATCCCCTGCCAGATTCCAATGCATCTAACGATGTCAATTCCTGGCCGTTTTGCCTGAATTGTAAATTTACCACTTGCACATCCATGGCCTGCACATTTAATGCATTTGTCTGCCCTGCATTTGTGTTAGAACGTGACTCCTCTAAAGCTTGGAAATATGCATAAGGCCCCCATCCTGAAGTATTAAAATTAATAATCACATCTTAGAATTCTCTTTAATTTGCAGATAAATTTCCCCTTAAAAAATGGCTTTAAAAAATAAATATTACCTTGTTCATTGTATGGGGCTGGGAAGAACTGCATATAACAAAAAGATGAAACAAGCAGCCCTGCAATCATGCATGAGTTGCTAATGTGAGACTAAAATCAGAAATTCAATTAAATTATACGTACCAGAATATTAAGCCTTTTAAGTCTTTAAGAATCAGTTTGGTATTACTATTGCAAATAACAGTTTTTGAGCCAAAAAATTCATTAAAAAAGCACACGTAAAATTCATAAAATTCCTCCATATTTTCATCAAAAAACTGCTATTTGGCATAAAATAAGAACTAGTCCTAAAATATTTATGTAAAAGACTTTTTAAACTATCTATATGACCAAAGATTCCCCAGTGCTCAGGCACAACTATGCAATTATCATCAGGGACACACTCTATTACCATTAAACTAATATATAGTCTATTCTATGCCAAATATGCATCTAATTTTCCATGGTAATAACTTAAGTAAGTGATAAAAAAAAAAAAAAAAAAAAAAAGAAAAAGAAAAAGAAAAAGAAAACTGACCTATAAGAGCTCCAGCAAACACATCCTGCCAATGGTGCCAGTAGTCATCGACTCGAGAAATGCCAACAAGAGCTGCAGCAAGTAAAGGTAGAAACAGAACGCATAGTTTCGCCACATGCCCTTTTTGATCAAATACTTGGATTTTACCACATAAATACAACGCTAAAAAGCCTAATCCAGCAAAAGACCCTGCAAAAACAATATCCTCAACTGCATCAGATCATTTGAAACTATTAAAGTTCTGTAATTAACTTGGACAAAAAATTTTGTTGCTTACATGATGTATGACCGCTTGGGAAACTCTTGTGTCCTTCCCTTATATCACTATCCTTCCCATGACATATTACATCTCCCCATCGATCATAATACTATGCAAATGCAAAAACAAAATTTCAATGATTAATCAAAGAAGCAATAACAATTAAGAAAAGAAATGAACGGGTTTGAAGAGGAAACTTACTTCTTTTCCATCGGGAAAGCAACGCCAAAAGAAATCTGGTCTTGGCCTACCAACTGCAATTTTTATGGCATCCGTAATAACAGCAGTAATCAGGGTAGAAAATAATAGGCCTGCTCTTCAAAGATCAAAGTAACACAAAATCATTATCAAGTAAATCAAAATCATCATACTAATTAAAAATTTATTTCAAATTCCAGAAATTAATTACCTAAAATGCTGTGGTGAAGATCATAAACATCTCTTCTTCGAATATAAACGAAAACAAAAATTGCAATTGGCAACAGAACAGCATACAACTGATAATCAGTGGCGAAAACATATCATTAATCACAATACAAAAAAAAAAAAAAAAAAAGAAAACACATAAATTAAAAAAATGTTTTAAATTTTAAAGACGCTTACCGGCACAGACCAAATAGGCACGGTGTTATCTTTGAAAGGATATTTAAGGTCTTCCATCATGTCTCTTCCGACGAATCGATAAAATGGATGGATGATCAAAAGAACTATCTCTATCACTACAAGAAATAGTAATATTAACCAATCATGCATATGATTCTTTGCAACTCTTGCTCCATGAGATCTAATAGTATGCGCACCAAGATCAACCTCTCTCATTCTGCTTTGCTACAGAAGGTATATAGAAACATATAATTACTCAGAAAAATGAATTTACCAGTAAAACAAAGCAACAAATTATGATCATGTAAGGGCAAGTAATTAGAATTTATATTACAATTTTGGGTTTGCAAACTACTGAAGTGTGTATCATCAAAAGTCAATTCACCAGTAGAAATGTTTAAAGATAGAATTATCTTCAAGTCCCCACCCACATTGATGGGACAAAATACCAAGTCATGATTAAATCATAAATGGGTTTTTGGTTTTTTTGTATATTTTTTTTTATCTCAATGTATAATACAGAAATTGAAGAAAGTATCATCCATAATCACAAAAATTGCTGATTTTGTGATGGGGTGGTTAATTGTAATTGTTGACCAAATCAACAAACTAACCAATAAATGAAACAAAGATTCTTGATATGGCTAACCAATTAAAGAATTTAAGTATCTTTAATTTGAATTTATATTAAGATAATACAGTCTTAGTAAAATCTGTTGTGCTGAAAAAATTTATAATCAAAATTTCCACAATTTTGCCGACGAACTAATATTTGTAGGTCCATAAAATAAAGTTTGAAACTTTACTTTTTGTTTTATATAATACAAATAGTGCAGAGAACAGAAACTTCATCTAAGTTAACAATGGCCGACTTCCCTTATCAGTACTGCAATTTTCAGTGATACCCTTTTGCAGGATAAATGAATTAAAAAAAAAAGGACAATAATTAGATTTTTGACAAAAACTTCCTTTTTAAAAGTTTTTTATAATAATCAGTAATAATAATTAATGAACAACTACCAAATTAATATATTAAACTAACCTGAAAGAAGCCACGGAAATTTTGAAGAGAAAAAAAGGATATAAAATTCCTCCTCGCCATTGATGATCAACAAAATGGTATTTTACCTTACGGACAGCAAAAGAAATAAAAACAGAATATTGATTTCCAACAACAAAGTAAAGCAAAAGAGTGATGAATAAGAAGACCAAAAGTAATAACTAATTAATGTTATAATTAATAATTAATACCTCCAATCTCTAAGATTATTTTTCTTGAAGGAAAATTTTGGATTAAAGATTCTTGTGAGAGAGTGATAGAAAGCAGTTTTTTCTTTTAATGATTTCTTTTTGTCGCCGGACGGTTTGATTTTCAGATAAGCTAAAGTTAAACAACCGTTGATTTTTATATGAATCGCCAATTTTCAGAAACAAGACAATAATATCCGTCAAAAACGAGTTGAGGCGGATTAGTTTGCAACCGTTGGATATGTTGACCTGGGTCTGATTCTTGTGGGGCCAATGCGATAGGTAAAAAAAGGGTGAAATGGTAACTTCAATGAAAGAAAAGTCATAACGATGTCGTTTTTTATAGTTTGGACAAAGCGAGTCAAAAAGCGCGACGAGTGGATTAATTCATCGGACCGATGTTAATTATTTTTTTTGTCACTTCTACTTGGACCGATGTTGAAATAGGCAATCCGTAAATGGGATGTTTGCTCTCGGGATGTTTAAATGTTAAATTATAAAATTTAATTATTTTTTAAAAATATATATATTTAATAAATGATTAAATATTTAATTATTTAATTATTAAAAATTAATTATCATACGTTCTCTCCAAATTTATAAAATTTAGTAATAAATAGAAATTGTGATTATGAATTAAAATTTTTATCAACTAAAAAAATATTTTTATTTTATATCGATAATTATCAATCGTCCATCTAAATATATTTTAAATTTATGTTATACACTGAAATATAATATAATAATAAAATATATATTTATTTCAAAAAAATATAGAAAATGTATATTTACTCTAAATTTAATAATTTAAAATTTTTATTTATTTTATTTTATATTTTATATTTTTATATTATTTATAAAATAAAATATTAACTAAAAAAATTAAAAAAGTGATGTGATAGTATAAAAAAAATATAAAATAGAAGGGAATGAGAATATTTACAGAGGCAGTTATAATTTGAGTATAGAGCAGGTGAGGAGCAGCTGTAATTGCAGCAGCATCAGCTAATTGAACGTTGGATGCTGTGATTTTATGAAATTTTGGATAGTCAACCAATTGGTGCGGTTCTAGAACCATAAGTGTCTTAAAAATTGTTTTATGATGAAACGCGAATGCACATGTAATCATTAATTTATGATTGATTGAAGTTGAATAGTCGAAATTGAATATTAGTATGGACTTGGCTATCTAAATCGCAATTCGCGGCTGAATAGTCAAATTGTGGCATCAGTATTAGGTGTATGCCATGCCAAGTCTCACATTTTCGGTTTCGGTGTGGCTGCTGTGCCAAGACGTACAATAACTCTTCATGTGAAATATTATGATATTTTAAAAAAAAAATTAAAATTTTTTTAAAAATTATAATTTAATAATATTTTATTTAATAAATTTAATGATTTTTTTTTACTAAATAAAAATTAAATAAATAATAAAAAATATATTATAAATTTTATATATTTTTATATTAAATTTAACGAATTAAATTTAATGTATTTATAATATATTTTTACTATTTATTTAATTTTTATTTTATATAAAAAAATATCATTAGATTCGTTAAATAAAATATTATTAAATTATTATTTTTAAAAAAAATTTAAAACATCAAAATACTCCAGAAGGGTTATTGTGCACTTTGACACAGTTGCCACACCGAACCCCACATTTTCCATCCATGTTTTCGCAATCAATAATAACCAGTTTTCCTTTGTTCTGTTTTTTAGTGTGTGTATATATATAAGAATTGTTTAGAAAATTTTTTGCATTAAGTAATTATTTCAAATTTTTTATTGAGTAGGAATGAAATTAAAAAATTAATTTTAAGTGAGCTAATAATTAAATTTTTTTATATAAATACAAAGTAAACATATAATTTAATTTAAAAAATTAAAAAATTTTAATGAAAAATTATAACGCAAATAAATAAATATAATTTAAAATTAAAATTCTTATTATATATAGGACAATATTAATAAAAATGTGTTATAACTTGTAAAATAATTCCAACAATCAAAGATTTGGCCCTTGACAAAATTATATAAATGAAAATATAATAAATTATGGAAAATTATAAAATAAAAAAGTCCATTCTTAACAAGACCAATTTTATAGAATTCTACTGAACCATTCAATTCAAAATAAAACACAATATATTCCCCAAAACAGAGATTTAATTAAATAAATTATCAAGAAATAAATTTCTAAAAAAATCAATCCATCATTTTCATAGAAAAATGAAGATTTAATTAAAATATATCAATAATTAAATAAAAAAAAAAAACATAAATCAGAACACTTACAAAGAGAAAAGACTTAACATAATTATATAGAGTAATATTGAGGATTGCCCATGCCCAACAAAATTCCTTCAAAAGCATTTTTGATCGATAGAGAGCGAAGTAAAATTTTTTGGGAATACCTAGTATAAAGCATATATTTCTTTGAGTATTGGGTGAGCCAAGAAAAAATATTCACTCAACTACTGAGACAATTTTTTAGTTTGGGTGACCCAAGCCTACTTGAACCCTTCTTACCCTCTGCCCCTGAAGTCAATTAACTCTTTTATTAAAAAAATAAAAAATCATCTCATTAATTTTTTTCATCTTATTATTATGGTTTTGAAATTCGATCTGATTTTAGAATTGACGTAGACAATTTTGAAGTTCGATCTGATTTTAAAATTGATGTAGATATAAGTTGAGGGGATTAGATATTTAATTATAGTCGAACTAATCGAATCAAGATTAAATTGAAAATGCTTAAATTAATATTATAGTTGAAATTTAATGTATACACTAATAGTGAATGTGATTAAATTATTGAAATTGAAACATATTTTTTATAATTTTAGTCAGTAATATTAGAATTTAATATTATAAAATTATTAGGTGAAATTCAATTAAAATGTAATTAATTAATAAAAAATATAAAATTAAATTAATATTATATAATATTTTTTATAAATAAATATTAAATATTATATAAAATATTTGACTTAAAAAAAATTAACACTTAGACATTACCTTTTACATATATGTAATTTAAATAATAAATTCATATTTAATTTCTCTTTAATTATGTTATTTCCCTCAAAATTATGTGACATTGACAGGAATATTTTACTGTTTTAATTGTTTCATATGATGTATAACAAAATAAATTAATTGAGACTTACAATATTAATAAATTTAGGCTTAATTTAATGTGAAATTAAATTGATAGTAGAATTGCAAAAAAATTAAAAATTATTCCATGAAATCATTCAAATTAAATTTTTTTGATAAAATTTAAAAATAATATATATATATATATATTTTGTTATTAAGGCTAAAAATTTTGATAATTGTAAATAAGTCATGACCATTTCTTATTAAATTGTCAAAATGGGTCCAAATGTGTATTTTAGTGGTAAATTTTCAAGTTTCATTCTTTTCAAACTTGCATTTTTATATATGTAAAAGAACAAAAGTATCATTATATAATTATCAAATCTATAATGTGAAAGCAATTTAGAAAAAGTACTTTTTTTTTTTTAAAATCAAATGTATAAAAAATAAAAATAGATTACTTTAAAATTTAGGGCATTCTTAATGTCATTGCTACATATGGTTAATATTTATTGATATTGAAAAACACATAAAAGTGGTTCATATACTACCATGTGTAAATATAAAACCTCAACCTATTATATTTTGTAAAATGACAATAAATATTAAAACTTGGAAATTAATTAGTTTCCTCATTTAAGCCAATGATATTTGAATACATATTTTCTATCAATCTCTCTGCTCATATAAATGCCATCATCTTGAGCTCGCCAATGATAATACTTCCATTGCACACAATATTGGTGGATAAAATCATCTTTTGAAGAAGACGATGTAAATGCATCAAAAATTTTATTTCCACCTTTTCAAGATAATGAACAATTAAAAAGAGTAGAGCCATAGCTGTAGCTTTAGTCTTGCTTATATGTTTTTAAATAAAATCCCACATCGAAATTATATAATAAGAAACACAAGACAAGTGATTATAAATAGTGCTAAATCTCATTGGACATATCTTTCTTGCCTTTCAATTAAAATTAATACGTGGACCATTGATTCACATGACATTAAATTAATTTTTTTTAGGGGAAGCGTCCATCACAATAGAGGAAGGTCTCATATTAAATTAAATTAATATGTGAACTGTATGTTGCACTAAAACCGTAAACAAAACAGCACCTTTTTGTGTCAAACAAAAAAAATTTATAACTCGGATAGTCTGAAAAATCAATCTGAGTATTCAGCCGGTTAACTGGATTTTTACTCGGATTATTGAGTCTGGATAAATATCCCTTTTTCGAATCAATAATTGATTGATTCTCAATTTTTTTTATTGAACCAATTTAATTTTAAAAATATTAAAAAAAATATAAATGTTTGAAACGAATTCTAAAAAGAAATTACTTTTAAATCTCTTTCCTTTTATTTTATAATTTTTTAATATGATAATTATTTTTATTATTTTTTTAAATTGTAAAAATTATCCAAAATGATATGAGTAGTCACGATGTGATAATGAACTAATTTTAATTTTATTTATTTTCAATGATGTTGATATTTATATCCATCAACTTGGACTCATTTAATTTTAAATTTATTTTATTATAATTTTAAAACATTTATTTATTAAAATTATTTTATTTTAAAATATTCTATATAATTTAAAGGAATAAAATATTTATTTTAATATTTATTTTATTTATTTATTTAATAAATTATTTTAAAATAAATATTTAAAATTTTAAAATAGTTACTTTAATTTTAATTTTATTTACTTATTTTTATTATAATAAACAATTATTAGAAAAAAAATCTATATAATCTAAAGGAATAATAAAAAATTACCACATTACGAAATTATAAAATAAAAAAAATCTAAAAGTAATTTTTTTTCTTATAATTCGTTCAAACATGTTCAATGAACAATATTTTCTTTATATCAAAATTATATTAATTATTTTATAATTTAAATAATTTTTTATCTTTATTTCAGTAGATTGGCAGAAAAAATTATATGGTTTGATACATGTATGGTAATGTGGCAAAAAATTTAAAAAATATCGAGTTGTGAATCAATGTTAATAGTTCATTAGTTTTTAGATGAAAAATGGTTCAAAATATTTTTATGTGATTGTTAAATGAAATTAAAGAATATTTAAATAGCATTTTAAAATTGGAGTATCATAATGTGTGCATAGTCTATAATTGAAAGACCACAAGTGAAATCAAGCCTAGTATGTGTGAAGAAAAGACATTAATTGTAGGTATGCTGATATGAAAAAAAATAAAATATATTGAGTTACATTAATTTTTGAACGAAAAGTAGTTGAAAATATTTTTACGAAAAGTAGTTGAAAATATTTTTACGTGATCGTTAGATAAAATTGAGAAATATTTATATAACGTTTTAATATTTGAATATTATAATATACGTGGATTCAAAATTGAAAAACTACATGTGAAATTAATCCAATATTTTGTAGAAGTGTTAACAAATCATTCAAAAGGATATTATAAGTTTTTTAGAGTATAATTATTTTAGTTATTTTATAGATTTGAATCCTTTTACTTGGTTTGCATTTTATTAGAGTATGTATTTTCTTTTACATAATAGTTTAATGACTTTAAAATATATAGTTACTTTGAATGGTATAACTATTTTATAATTGTCGACATTCATAAACTTAATAAATTAATATTTTTTCAAGACTATATTAATTATAGAGAGTCAAACATATATTCATCATTTTAAGTAAAATGCATATCCCATATAAGATTTAGTTAAACTTATTATTATTATATAGTTTCTGATTTAAATAATCAATTAATTTATTTCGTTTGATTTTTCAAAATAATTATGTTAATAGGAGATTTGTCAAATCCAACCAAACTTGTTTGTAAGTTATAACTTATAACTACCTGAAATTAAATACATTATCACAATATGTCATGTTCTCATAATTCTTTTGAGACTCATTTGCAAAAATAAATTAAACTTCACATGTTATTGTAAAAATAAGGTGTGACTGGTTCTTGCTATAATGCAAAATGCATAGATAATCATAATTAAATGTCCATCAAATTAATAATTAAAAATTTAAATTTGTTTATTTTTATTCAAAATATACAAATATAAATTTACTTGTATTTAAGTATACAAACAATCCAAAAACTAATGATTTAGCTATATATATATATATATGGTGTAAAAAAGGTAGATGAGACATCCAACCAAAGCATTATTACTTGGAATGAAATTTTCTATCACTAATAATGACTATAAGTTTTGAAAAACTAATGTAAATTCTTGATATCATCACTACCCAGTAAGTTATTTTCTTCATTTCTATCATTCGCAAGTTTATTAACTCCACTAGTTTTTATTTTCTGCTTATTGCTATTACAGGCCCACCCACTTTTTCTCTGCAATAATAATAATAATTTTAGGAGTAGATATTAGAATTCAAATCAAATTAATACTAAAAAAATAATAATAATTGCACTTCTTAAATAGTTAAACTATTAATCAATGAGAAATGTAAGTTGATGGTTGATTATATTACACTTTTTATGGTCTTTATGTGCAATTAGAAGTTATCTTCTGAACATTGGCTCCAACCAATTTAACTCTTGAAATTTAAGAAGAAAAATTATCCAAAAATACTTCTACCATCTCCATAAAAAATAATATAATAATTTTTTAATTTATAAATTATTTAATTTTAAAATAACATTTAATTAGTTAAAGATGTACACAATTCAATAAAATAAATAATGAAAAATCTAATAACACATTAATTGAATAAAATATTTTTTATATATTATAATACAATATTAATTAAATATATTTTGATTTATAATATATATTTAATATTTTAAATTGAATATAGTAGGACTGGACCGAGAATGTAATGAGATCTTGCACCATAAGGGCATGAGGAGCCTTGTGGACTACTGGGGAAAATTGGCCATATGTCCCTTGGGCTATTGGGATACTAAGGCCCAAAAAGAAAATTTGTCATAAAGCATACTTGTAAAAAATAGAATATTTTTTTATATTAAATAGTTGTTTTTAACTCTAATTTAAATTTAAATATGGAATAATTATTTCATAAAATAAATTTATAATTTCAAATTTCAAATATATAATAATTTATAATATATAGTAAATATTTTTCAAATTAATTAAATACAAATTTTATTTACAAGTACATGGGACCATAGAAGAATCGTGGAAGAAGATCCTAAGTAAATATAAGATATGATATTCATACATTTTTTTTTTCTCTGTGATATACAGTAAAACCTCTATAAATTAATAATCTCTATTATATAATAATTATTTTTTACATTCTCGATTTAGATTAATAAGTTAAATTAATATTCGATTAATTAATACATATTTTAATCAATAAAATTTATGTGTATTAATGATATTAATTTATTGTAAAAGAGTTTTTATATAATGGGCCAACAGACCAACTATTTTGGGCCCATACCCATTCTGGATAGTAGCATTAAAATTATCTGAGCCTAACATCTAGATAGATTACTGAAAAATCAATATCTATAAACAATTGAAGAGAACTGTATGCCCCATTGATGGGGACTAAGCAGAAGATGGATCAATAGTGATCTGAAAATACCAATTTATGCCACAAAGGAATGAAAAGAGAAAGATAGAGACTACAGAGTCCAAATTCTGCGCTTAATTATGAGACTGACCCAAGTAAAAAGACTTGTACTTTAGTAAGCTTATTAGGGCTTGTACGGTTTCTTATATTTCTAATTTTCTCTATTTAGTGATAAATTTTCGGAGGCATCTGCTACTAAGCTTGAGATTACAAATTAACATCCCTATAAAAGAATAAGATTCTTTATATAATCAAAGGATGATGAAATTCAAAGAATAAAAATCTAATTGCTTTATATAAATTCTTGACTGTTGACATTAATTTACAAGTTTATTATCTTCCCACTTCATAACAAAATTTATAATTAAAAGTGAAAAGTATAATTTTAATTCTTAAAATTTAACCTAATTAATATTTACATCATATTTTTTTAAAAAATGACATTTTAATTAAAATCACCCATAATTTTAATTAAAATAAATTTAAAAATTTACAGATTTAAAGTAAAAATATTAAAATGTAGCTTTTTTAAAAACTAAAAATACAAATATTAATTAAATGGAACTCTAAAAACTAAAATATATTTTTCCCTAATTAAAATCAACCATAATTTTCTTAATTTATTTTTTAATTCAAAAAATGTATATCAATAATTCAATTAAAATAAAATAAAATTAATAATTTCAAGATAGATACTTTTCAATTAGTTAAAATTCTCGCTAATAACTTTACTAATACGAAATAAAACTTATTTTTTTTTTTCATATTTGAAATGAAATATATTAACCGATCTAAGTAAAAAATAAAATTAATGATTTTGAGATAAGAATTAGAATTAATCTCTAAAAATTAGGGTGGTAGTTTGAATTAAGTAATAAATTACAGGAAAGAATTAAAAAGAAATGAATGATGATTGCTTGAAATGATTCCATGTTAAAGCACTTAGTATCACATAATAATAATAATAATAATAATAATAATTCTCATGTTAGAAATTTAGAAAGAAAATGAAGAATCCTAGGAATAAATATTTTCTTTTGTAATGGGCAAATTGGTGCTTTCGAAGATATCTAAAATGAATAATACAGAAAATATCGATGTGGTCTCCACTAATAGCTAGCAGCTATCTCTGTTTCTGAATCATTGCAAAATTAGATAAACTCCAATCTCTCTCTTTCATCTGAATCTCTTATATTGGATAGACATAGCGGCTTGGCTTCTTCCAACTAATATCTGGTGATCTGCAAGGATTTTATTATTATTATTAAGTAAATGTAATTTTCTCAATTAATTGTATAGCATATATAAAGACTACATTATATATTTACAAGAAAAATAAAAAATATTATAAAAACATTTATCTATTAAACATGTTTATCTACTAATTCTAATATAAATATGCATTTTAATTCAGTTTATTTAACCATTTAAATTAATTAATTCAATTCAATCAATTTTTTGTGATTGACTTGTTTTAGTTTTGGATCAATTAATTTTTCAATTATTATTATTACTATTTTAATTTTATATACTTCGTTGAAAAGTTGACCGATTATATTAAAATTAGAGAATTTAATTATATATAAATTTATTTAATATATTATATTTAATTAATATGAAATATTATATTTTAATGTGCTTACTTCTATTTGGCATGACAAAGAAAGTTACCATATGTCAACTCAATCTCAAGCAGTATCCTAAAAAACAAATCTTAACCTAAAATTATTCGTATATATAAAGATTTTATATTAAAATGTATTGGAACTTATTCCCATTTATCTAAAGGTATCGATAATTAAAAAACATCAAAGGTTTGAAATTAATCATCAACTTGTTTAATTTTTAGACTTCTGTATATATTAATCTAATGTTTAATATTTGAGCTAGTAATCTAGTTGAGGATTCATTTTTAGAAACATGAAACTCGAATTTGAGTTTCAGTTGTAGTTAACTTTAAAAAAAATAATATTAAATTAATAATTTAATAATTGAATAATTGTATCATAATATAAAAATTTCATGGTTAGAATTTTAATATGTCCTATCAATAAAAAAGAAAGAAAATATTAGTACCTATAATATGAAACATATTATTGGTTCTAACAATTTAACAAAATGGGATGTTATCAAGTTGGACCCAACCCAACTTTAATTTCTCCTTATCCTATTCTAACAAACTCTCTTGTTTTCTTTTTACTCAAAACACCTAAAAATAATAAAATAGATAAACTACACACTTCAATTTTTATTCACAATCATTAGGGATACATGTTCATTGGTATGGATATTTTACGATTATTAATTTTTTTATTTTTAACAGCTACATTAAATATATTTAATTAATAATAATTATTTATTTTTAGATAACTGTTAAATAATCAAACAGTTATTATTTATAAAAATTTTAATTTTAATTTTTTTTAAAAAATTTATATTTATTTAAATAAAAAATTAAATTATTCTTTTAAAAATAATATTTAAATAAAATATAAATATAAATATTTATCTTTAATAATAATTAAATATATGAATAGCTAACAACTAATAATAATTTTAACAAACACTTATAATAATTAACTATTAATTAATAATTACCAGCTATCAACAATCAGATAATAACTAAGAATTAATAATTGCTATAAATAATTAAATCAAACGAGATCTTAATTTACTCTTCTTGACAGATTAACTTGATAAATTCTAATTGCAACCCATCAATTAATTAACATATAAATATGAAATATGAAATAGTCTATAAATTTGAAAATTGAATTGAAAACTGATCAACATGATATGATTTAAATGTATTCCATTTAATTTTATACAAAATTTCATTTTAGTTACAAAAATAAGATAAAGAAGTAAAGGAAAAATTAAAAATTTGTAATTAAAATAAAGAAAAATTAAAAATTTGTAATTATCTTTTTTAAAAAATCAATTATATAAATAATTTGATATTAAGACTTCATTTCTTCCACGAAAAATAATGTATTTACAAAAAATATTATTTATGAAACTCATTTTCTATTATTTGACCAACGAGCTTTTAGATTAGTGATAATAGAATTGTTTTTGAATTTTGAAACTGCAACGTTTTGAATTTAAACTTTTGTTAGAGTCAAATTTACTAAAAAAAAATGTTCTTTTATTGGTTGCAATATTATAAGTTAGTTGGAAATTATTAAAATTTTAATTTATAAAACAATAGAAATATTTTTATTCATAAAAAAGTTAAATTATTAAATATAAAAATTATAAAATAAGGTGATAAAAATTATAAAATAGAGTGAAGCCAATGAAGGGTATGGTACTATTGATGATAAGTGGATTAAATAATTTTTTTTCCATAAGTTTCTCTCTTAAAAAGAGAAAATCATTTTACTTAAAAATAACAAAAATAAAATAAAAAATAATTTTTTTGTGAAACAAAGGAAGTCTAAATAAGTAAATTCATCCAGTCAACCTAAATCCATAGATCTTACTCGATAATTGTCATTTCTACTAAAAGTCTCTAATATATAGTATTATTAATTAAATTAGTAATTTAAAAAAATTCGTTAAATATTAAAATTTAAATAATTATAAATAAATAAATTTAAAAATAAAATATATTATTGAAAAGTACGAAGTTTAATATATCATTTAAAATGATAATAATTATAACTAAATATAATTTTATTAATTTTTTTATTTAATTTTTTTATATTATTTTTTTAATATATTTATTTTATAATTATATTTTATTTTAAATAATTATTTTTAATGAATGCTCTTAAAATATTTATTAGAAAAATCGATTAATAAATTAATAGGTGAGAAAAGAGGGAGAAGTGCAGGGAATTGGGCTGATAACCTGGTTCGGCTTGAACTGGAAAGTTGAAGAAAGGATTAATTTGTTAAAATCGATGTTACTTTTGTAACTTTGACGACATATTGGAGACCTGAAAAAAAAAAAATAAATAAATAAAAAAAATGAAGGGTTTTGATTAGCTGCTTCCAAAAGTGGTCCCAGTCTTCCACAATTTTTGATTAGCTGTTTGCCTGTTTCCTAAATGGCAATATGGCATGCTTCCCTTTGGATCCACCTTCTTAACTTCTGATACTAATTTACAATTACATAGGACTTTACAATCTTCTTCTTCTTTTTTTCTTTGTTGCCCCTAACCAATTATTTTTCTTTTCTTTTTAAAGATATTTGTCCATTCTTTGGTTCAACATTTCATAATTGAATACCATTTCAAGGTTTAATGCTTAACTTTTAAGATACTCTTGAATCTTTACAAAGATACTCATTCTCTTTATGTTTGAACAAAATCTACTGATCCATTTTATATTTGAATTTATTATGTATTATTTATTATAATAAAAATTCTTAATATATAAATTTATTCTGAATTATTTTTTTATTGACTATTCTACTATAATTTAACAAGTTAGCTGCAATTCGATCATAAAATTAAATGAAAAATAATAGCAACAATATTTTTATATTAATTTGAGCATAAGAGTGAAATTGATTTTAGAATTTATTATATCATTCTATTAATTTAATTTTTAAATTTCAATATAAATTAATTAGATTAACAAATTATGTGAATTTGATAAATTATAAATAATAAAATTAATGATTCAATTAATCAAATTTACAAAGTTAAAGAGTTTAATTAATTTCAATCAAAATTAAAAAATTAAATTGATAATATAGTATAATAAGTTTAAGTATTAATTAAGCTTTTGGGCATTCTAATTAATTTTTTTTAAATTATGACTTAAAGTAGAATTGCAACTACGTTTTAAAATTATTATAGAATTAATAAAAAAAAGGGTATTGAAAGATTTTTTCTCCCATTAACGTCCCAAGCCTTGAGGCTACCTCTCTGTTGGTAGCGCTAGACATTGGGCTTGAGCTTTAGCAAACACTAGACCTATCTAGAGAGAGAAAACATTGAGCAAAAACTAATTGTAGGCTTGTTGTGAGTATGGGAAGTGGTGAATTCTCATGGGTGTAAATATGTTGTGTTAAAGGTGTTGGACCCTCATTAATGGAAAGTATTGGACCTTGCATCGATGGAGAGTGTTGAACCTTCATGTGAGAACTGGAAGGCTTTGGACCTTGGCTGTTGGAAGGTCATGGACCTTGCATTGATGGAAAAGTTGGAAGGTGACGGACCTTGACCTTAGAAAGATTGGAAGGTGTTTGACCTTGATTGTTGGAAGGTCTAAAGTTGGACTTCTAAGTTGATTTTAGATTTTAGCTTGCTTGGTAAAGATAAATTAGAAAGAAATCGTTAGGACGCCATGTCACGTCTATGGCTTTGCACAAGTTTTTCAATGCTAAAGTTAGTGTAATAATATGAAGCTAAATGCTCAAAGAAGAGTGGATTTGGATATAGTATCACTACTTTCCTAGGCGTGTGAGTGAGAAGTTAGCGATACTCTCATTGTGACATTTTCTAATGGGAAAGAAGTTCCTTGAGCACTAGATCTCCAAGAGTGACCAAAGAAAAAGGTGACATTTTCCAGTAAATGACTGAGAGATTATTTTTTTATCAAGGCATACTTAAATATTATGAGTTGTAGGAGTCCTTTTTTGCCTGGAAAAACCTCCCTTTGAGGTAGAGACAATTGAAAATTTATAAAGATTTTCTATTAAATTGTATAACTGCAAGTGGTTGATGAGTTAAGGTTGCATCATATTATTGTTGGAAAGGATAATGATGCACATATTTTGAAGGTTGTGGAATTAGCTTTGTGCTAAGATGACAAAATCTTATTTTATGAAGGTGGTAGGGATTGCATGTTAGGAGAGTTTGTAAGGAGTTGTCGAAAATGACTTTCCTTATAAATTAAGCAAGATTATTTATTAGCAAGACAAGATACTGTTAGAATGAGATGTCGTTGGTGTTTAAATGAGATAAATCACGAGGTGACTTATCTTTTGAAGCTTTGAGTATGATTGTTGGTAATTCTTGGAGCTTAGAGGTTTGGATGTCTTGAGGCCTATTATATGAAGTATTTAAACATATCTTGGGTTTTGTCTAATAACATGGTCCATGTTTAAGGAGCCATTTTTAATCTCACCAAGTATAATTGCAAAAACATAAAAGTTGATGAGTAAATTTATATATTAAGCTTAATAGAATAATAATGAAACTTACAATGAATGTAAATGAATTGAGCTTAAAATAGTGAAATATGATTTATTTAATTTTATTTATGTCGGATTCAAATCATATTTCAATGCTATTCTTCAAATTTATTTAAACTTTTAATCCAATTATTTTTTTATACACCAAACATATTAAATGCATATTTGTAAGGAATTCTATAAATCAAAGATTTTAATTACTAGTTTCCTTCATCTAAAACAAAACCTTGCTTATAATGGCAACAAGATCACTATAAGTTAAAGAGATTATATTATTAGTCAACAATTAATGAATTAGATTATAGATACATACACCTAACAATTTTCTATTCCAACACCAAGTCTTTTGTTAATTTAATTTTTTTAATAAACTAGCACAAAAAAAAAAAAATACAAAACTTTTCATTATTCATTCCATCACCCTATAAACAAAAGTAATATAATTAAATTAAATTAAATGTTCACCTAATCATGATGGCTACATTGATCATGTGGTAAATTATCATTGTTGGCTTCTCACAGGTCACTATATTCTTTCTTCACATATCTCCTATAAAGTGAAGAAACGTATTTATTTATTAACACTTTCACGCATATTAAAAATCAAATTTTGGCTTTACGATATAATCAATTTGGTCAATTCCATTTTTTCGTATTTTACACTTATTGTTTTTATTTTTATTTATTTATTCCATTGTTGGCCTAATTAAAGGCCAAATAAGAGAGATATAATTAATTAATTGACCTTTTCAATTAGGGTAAGTGAAATGAGACAACTAACACTCTCATCCGCATTACCTAATTAATCCGGCCAAATGACCTCAACCACAAGGCATAATAATAAAATTATTATTATTATTGAATTATAATATCAAACTCGCTTTTTAAGAAAATACAAATACATCCAAAAAAATCCAAAAAAATATATATTCAATGATAATTTAGGGTGAGAACCGTTCAAAATTTATCCAGTATGAGATCATCTTTATGAAAATATTTCACAAAATTTTCTTTCAACATATTCACCACATCCTTGATCCTTGCTTCAAATCAGTGTTACCATACAAGGAATTGGAATTTTTTGCACACTCAATCATACCACAATATATGATTATTAATATTTAAAATTTGAGATACATTAACTACTGGTACAACCAAATAGAATAAGTACGCGTTTAGCACAGCTTATGAAAAGAAAAAAATAATTTTTTTGGGTGAGAAACTGATGTTAAACTATTTTTGGCTTAGTTTATAATGTTTGGTAAATATCAAAATTAATAACAATAATTATCTAGATAGCTAAAATTCAACTATTTGAATAAGTTAGAAATTTGAGCTTTTCAAGAAAGTTGAATTTTAGATTAAACGCGTAGCTAATTTTAAAAAATTAATAGACAAAAATACCCTTATGAGTTTATAAATAATTTTTAAATTATATTTTATCAAACACAAATATATAGTTAATTATTAGAAATATCACTTTTAGAAAAATAATTTTTCTCAATATGAAAAATTATTTTCATAAATTATGTCAAACTAAATTTAAATCATCTGATTATCATATTCAACCAAAGCGCGATTTTAATATAAAATAGATAATATAACAGTAGGAGTTTGATACACTAAGATCTTATCGGCCTGTCTTGGATCATCAATTATTATTATTATTGTTATTGTTATCTTCTTTGTATGATTAATAAATAAAATTGAAAAAAGACAAAAATATGATGCCCAATTATTTTATTTACACTATTTTTTCAGGTTAATGTCAATTCATTTAAAGGTACAGTTATTTTTCATTAAATGCATGGGGTTTTCTTGTATGGCTTATATCCTATGTTAGGTTTGACTTTAAGATTTCATTCGGACTAGAATGTCATATTGCATTAATCTATAGTTGAATCAAAAATTTAATTATAACTAGTGAAATGCCTTATGAATTATAAAGACACTACAAGAAAAATTGTTTCTAATAATATAATATATAGCAGTAATTTATTGTTGATATACAAATTATGTTTTTTATATTTTTTTTTTAATATTGAAAAAGAAAAATTATTTATTAATAAAACTTGAAATTTGTATATTATATTTTTTCATATATTTATTAGAAATGTTATGAGTATATATAGTCTTGGTAATGTTAATATTAAAACCCATTTTATATTTAATGTATGAGATTAATTATAACTTAATACTTTCCTCAAGTGATAATTTAGATAATATAAAATATTAAATGAGTTTATATATAATTAAATTTTTTAATTTTAATAGTTAATTTTTAAAGTTAATACTTATACAAGTTTTCAACATTTCTAATAATATTAAATAATTATAGGCCATAAAATTATGATTATTGGTAATATTTTGGTCATAAACTAAATTTTATTGTAAAAGATTTACGATTTCAATTTTTTATTTTATAACCACTTAGTATGTAACTAAATTTTATTGTAACTACATAATACAACAATTTATTTTTGCTGCCATAAATTTCTAGCCATATTTGCTCTAAATTAGTCAATATCAAATAGCGTGTCAATTTAATTTATTTTAATTAATTAATAATTAAATAATTAAATATTTATTTCATCAAATAAAAATATTATATGAGTTTCCATTCATATTAATAAAAGTATATATTGATTTGAAAATAAAATTATAAAATCATATATTAAGAAGTAAAAAAAAATTGACTTGAATTTCTTCCAATAATCTTCAATCCTATTAATAGAATATTTCGTTCAATAATTTCTAATTGTGTTGATAGAGTATTATTAGAATTAATAATGCAAAGGAAAACATGCTCTATATGGTGGCTTTTTTTTTTTTAATCACAAATCAACTTTCGTATCTTTAAATAATAATTCACTTCTCTCCTTTATTTAGCATGCAAATTCAGGCTTTGCATATATATAGTAATTTTATATATTCTTTAAAAGTTCTACTGAAAGTGGAAATTCTTTAAAAAAAAATTTACCAATATCTTTAATACATCAAAATTTTAAATGATGAGATTTGAAATTATTATAGATTTGAATTGAAATTTTAAGTGTAAAATTATTAAAAAAAAAAATAGGCACAATCATAAATTTCAAATACTCAATTTAAAAATGATTAACTATTCAAATTCACACTAATTTTTTTATTTCATATAAACTATTTTTATTCGATTCAAAATTTAAATTTGAGATTTCTTGATGGAAATTTATTCTTTTAACTATTGAAATCCTTCAAAAACATAAAATAAAATTATTTTCTTGGAGAAAACAAGATATCACTTTTCCTATTATAAAATTTTCCTATTTTTTAAAAATATCTTTGAATGTAACTATCAAGTTGATTGATTTATTACTAATATATAATACAACTGAGTTCAATTGATAAGAGAAATGTGAAATTTTAATATTTTATTTTAAGATAATCATAAAATACTTCTCCTTTAAAGTTTTAAATGTTAAATCAAACTGGATTTTTTCAAAATTTAATAAATAAAATAATGCAATATATTTTCTTTGAGTTCAAAAATAATTTGAATTTTTTATTTTTTGGACTGGCATTTAGAAAGACACCTGAAATACTAATAATTAATGGCTGAAGGATTATTGTCTTATTGCTCACATCATATGGGTCCAGCCATTGAACCAAATATAAGTGAATTTATCAAGGTAGAATTACTCATAATATTAAAATTTATTTCCTCAAAAGAAATTAATATTAATTTTATTTTTTATTAATTTAAAATATGGGATTAAATTTGGATCATTGAATAAAATGCAAATGGAGACATTTGGATAGAGTTAATGAGTTAAACATATTTTCAGAATGACTCTAAACCTTACTTCAAATTTATAAATCATTTAGGTTGATGAGGTCATTTCAAATCTCATGATATACATCGGATTTACTTTTGAATCTAAACTTTATCAATTCGATCAAATAACTACTAGTTGAAGAGTTAAATATTTTTTAGAGAAAAATATAAGTTTTTAATTTGCATTAATAAAAATAAATATTAATTTAAAAATAAAAATATAAAATCAAGTATCATAATAAGAAATTGACTTAAATTTTTTTCAATAATCTTCAATTGTGTTGCGAGAATATTTCATCCAATAATTTTCAATCGTATTAATAGAATATCAAAATTAATAATTCTATGGAAAACACTTTTTATTTGATGACTATTATTTTATCAAAAATCGACTTTCATATCTTTAAACAAACAAGATTATTTAAATATCAATGATAAATTTAAATTTAAAAATTTTACTTTTGAGAGTTTTAAAAGTGTAAGAGAATATAATACTTCTGTTATAGAAATCACACTAAATATTTATATAAAAGAATACACACTAAATCTCAAAAACAAAACAAAACAAAACCAACAAAATGAATAATGAAAATAAAGTCAGGTCCATTTCTATAAAGACACATATTAACATATTTGTAAATATTTATATTTATTGAATACAAAATTAAGCAAAATAAAGAAAAAAAATATTATCGACCGAAAGAATATCAACGATGGTTCAAATAATAATATTTAAAAAAAAATTAGAGAAAAAATTTAAGAGAAAATGCGGCTAATTGAAGAGTTAAATATTACCATTTACAAATAATAAAAAAATATTGAGATTCATATTAATATTAATAGAAAAAAATTGTTAATATATCAATCTATATGATTAAATTAATTTGAACTCATTGAAATATTGAATAAAAAATAGATTTATTATAATTCTTTTTTTTTCATCCCACTTATATTTTATCTATGCATTAAAAAAAGTCACCTTTAATTTTTTTTTTAGCCATATGAAAGTCATTATACTTTTCTTATTTAGTGAATGATTTCCACTAAATCTTAAAATATAAATAAAATAATTTTTCATGAATTCAAATGTAAAGTAATAAAAAATATATATATCTGTTTTTTCAAATAGTACATCGAGAAATTTAAAAAATATATTAAAAAGTAAAGGTGGATGTATGAAATAAACATATAAATACTTAATCAATAATTTTTATCATAAAAAATAATAACATAAATTGAATATATAATGTGTTATTTAATAAATTTTCTTATACATTTTTTTTAATTAAGAGACTATAAAGCTAAATAAGTTGTAAAGCAGTCATCAACTTATTAAATAATAGAAATAAAATATTTAAAAACTAATTCAAGAGATTTTGAGACATTAAAATATGTGAAATAAATATGGTCTACATTACTTTGGAGTAAACATGCCGACTAATTATCTCTAAATTATCATTTTCAGTCAGATAACTCAAGTTAATCACATCTTTATACAATGAAATATACAGTGAAATAGCTAAAAAATCTTTTATAAAAAAGAACAAGGAGAAGGGTAAAAAAAAAATTTCAATCACAATCTCCCAGCCAAAACAGAAATAAATACCAAAGATCTTAAATGACCAAATTAGGTTGACTTTAGAGAAACTCTAAAACTTTTTCTTAATTCAAAACTAGAGGCCTTCCAGGCATCTGGAATAGCTCTCAAACCAAACATCATCATTAACTTGAGTGTCGGAGGGTCTTTGCCAACTGCACGAATTTCACCCTCTGATCTCCTTTCTTTCCTTACAGGTTTAAAGAAATCCTTCTTGAACCAAATTCATATCATTTATTAATAACAAGCTTATCAATGATTATACATCAAAAGATATTCAATAGTTATAGTATCTCATCTATATATAATTATTTTTTAAAAAGCAAAAAATTAAAAAAAGATATATATATATATATATATATATATATATATATATATATATATATATATATATTTAATAAATATTAAATAAAATATAAATAAAGTATTAAAATACAATTAAAAATAGATAAAAAAATATATAAAATTTTAT
>CANXYC011126660.1:0-13442 GCA_948193065.1 Aleurites moluccanus | reverse complement strand
TTGTCTTGCTTAAGCTATTTTAAGCTTATTTGTGTATGCATGCCATATAGTTTATTTTAATGGGTTCTTCGTGGTATTGGTAGCAATAGCATCACCCGTACCCTAGGACCGTCATGGCTCCTAAGTTGGGCTGTGACAGGTATTACCTGTACCCTAGGATCGTCATAGTCTAAAGTTAGGCTGTGACAGCATAAGGTTTAGTTCATTTAAGCATTTTATCAAACACTTGGTATGTAATAAGAAATCTGTCAAATGGTAAAGTTTCGAGATATCAATCATATGGCAATATCATTAATCATCAAGAACACAATCCAACTAAGGTTTTAGGCAATCAAAACTCAATTAAAATTCAAGGATTATAGCTCAAAAATAATAGGTTATACGTGAACAATTCAATAGAACAAAAGTAATAGGGCACTCGGCCAAACAAGGGGTTTTCACGTTTGATTTACATAATTCAAGAAATGGTTATATACATGCATAATAACACATTTACAACTCACCTCAATTGCTAGATTAACCAAAATCTTTCAGAATCCATAACTTGAATTTCAATTCTCCAAGTAAGCACATATGCTTATGTTCATCATTCTCATCATCTTTTTCATATTCTTTTAGTGCTACAATTAACAGCCAGTTTAGATTAACTAAAATCTTTCAAAATCCATAACTTGAATTTCAATCCTTCAAGTAAGCACATATGCTTATGTTCATCATTCTCATCATCTTTTCCATATTCTTTTAGTGCTACAAACAATTAAACATCAAATTAACAGCCAATTTTATTTCAATTTCTAATAATTAAGCTCAATTTAAATTTGTCCCAAATTCTAGGGTTTATTTTTAAGGATTTCCTTTAATGTTCACTATTGGTAGCCTTAACTTATTTTATGGTATCTTGAGTTATACTTGTCAAATTACTTCAATTCTTTTTTCTATTTAAACTAAACTCATGAGATATTATATATTCAAAATTTAGATTAATCCAATTACTACATAATTTATGGTGGTCATTTGAAGTCGGCCCTGTTGTCCTGTAACTTTAATTTGGTCAGACTTCAAAATTATAGCTGTAACTAAATTTGTACACATCCAATCAAGTATTTAGATCACATATAAATGAACATTTTTTTATGTTTTATATTTTTCCTAATTCAAATTATAAGATCTCCAAATTAACAAAATACAATAGCATTCTTGTAGGGCTATCAATCCGGACCAGTTTCATTTATAGCCTAATATCTCCTTACTCACTTCAAATTTTGTAAAACTGTTTCAAAGGCATCTATTTAAGACATAAAGCTATAACTTTCATGTTTTATAGTTTCCTAAAATCTATTTCTAAGGTCACTAAATTTATAGTATAACTTTCTGTTCACTTCCAAAATTTCAAAATCATTTCTAGCATACACTTTCACCAACTCAAATTTAGCTTGAATCATTTCCCTTTTTTAATTCAAAACCTAGAATTTATTTAATCAAACCCTAATTTCCAATCACCATAACATCATTAATATTATAACATATTCCATTTATTTTCATTATTTTTATGACTTACTAACCATAGAAATCAAATAAATGAATTAGAGCTTATGTTAGGAGAGTTATCTTAACTTTGAACATTTGAACTCCTATAGCCTTCCTTTGCTTTTCCTTCCTCTTCCTTGGCCTTTCAATCACCTTAACAACTTATAATCACCTTATTTAATTTTTAAAGGAGCTTAGGAACTAATTACATATAGTGGCCGGTCCAACTAACTTAGAATTTTCTAGATAAATTTGGATTAAAATGAATTAAAGCGTGGTGAGTCCTATAATTTTGAGAAATTATAATTTGACCCACAAATTTTCTAATTTATAATTGTAAGCACTAATTTTTTCAATTTTTTGCCATCAAGTCCATAAATTCCTTTTCATTCAAGTTTAATGGAATCTTTCATTTCCTAATACACCTCAATTCAATTCAATTAATCAATCATAGTGGCTAAGAAATTTTTATTCCGAGTCCGATTCAATGAAAATCTAAAAATTAAAAATTTATGGCTTTTTCCTAAATTTACTTTTTTACTTATTAATTAACCCATCATATTCTTCAATTTATTTTTTTATTAATCAATAATACATCTAATTTAAGATATGTAAGAAAAATTTGAACAATGAAACTCTAAAAAATAAAATAATTTAAAAATCAAATACCGGAATGTCTTCTTCATTAAGATTTTTTCCTTAATCTCACTTCTCAACTAATAATTAACTCTTTATGTTCTTTAATTTGGATTAATTTCCATTGTTCGAATCTATGTTGATCCATCCAACCTTCTGGGTGTTACATTATACTAAATCATCCATGTATTTCTAAATTTATACTAAAACATCCATATATTTTACTGTAATCAAAATTATAAAAGGTTCAATTTTCCTCATTCCGTCCAATCTGATTTCTTGAGTATTATTTATCAAGTACACAAAAACAATAACATTATGACTCCTAAATTTTAAGGATAACAAGTGATTTGTTTTATTGGAGAAAAACTTACAGAGTTTAATTAAGAAAAAACTTTTGGGATTTATAATATAGATGTGAAATTTTATTTGAAAATTATATTCAAATTGGATAAATTCAAGCCAAAAATTGAATGTGATTGGAAAATTCCTTTTAACAGTACAAATGAGAAATTAGTTGGCGGTGAGATTACCAGATGTGATTTTGATTAGATGGAGAAATACATTGACATTTTAGTATAATTTTAGAAATACATAAGTAATTTAGTATAATTTAAAAAAATATAAGGACGTCAGGATAATTAATCATATTTAAGTTAATTTTTTGGGCTTTAACTAACAGAAAAAGAGGAGAAAATTAGACGAGAGGACCCATTATCTAACAGAAGCAAAATATACAGACGTTTTAGTATAATTTTAAAAATATATGGACGATTTAATATAATTTAAAAAAATACAGAGATATCAAATTAATTAGCTTAAATTATTTAACTAATTTAAAAAAAAAAATCACTTTATTAGGATAGACGAAATAATAATTTATGGTAAAGAAAATTAATACCAGGGAAGGGCGGACTGGAAGGCTAGTTCTGTAAAATACCGTGGAATTCATTTGTTGGAAATTCATTACTACTTTATTATTAGTATTCGACTCCCATTGGTGGGCAATACTTTAGCCAATTTATCTAACGCCTGTTCACTGCGCACCGCCGCTTACTTCTTCAAGCTCCCACTAAAACCCTAATTCGCCGATTCTCTGTCTTTCAGGTTTCTTCTTGATATTGTTTTTATTCTCGCTCTGTCTATAAATAATTCATGAATGTATTGTCGTTTCTGATTTTATTTTATTTATTAGCAGATAAAATGAGAGGAAGGAGTTACAGCCCGTCGCCACCAAGAGGTTATGGTAGAAGAGGTCGGAGCCCTAGTCCTCGGGGACGTTTTGGTGGCGGTGGCGGCCGTGGTGGTGGCAGAGATCTTCCTACTAGCCTTTTAGTGCGTAACCTTCGCCATGATTGCAGGTTTTTATTACACATTTTTACTCTTTTTTTTTTATCTTCAACAATTCATTGAACATATTCTATTGTCGAATTAACTTTTGTTTGAGAATGTTTGGATTAATCTAATATATTTAGGGCTTTTGTAGTTTTTAAGATCTTGTCATGGTACCCATGTTTTTTTAAAGAAAAAATTAATAGGTTTTAGTTATGATATTGTTCTTAATATAGCAAAATGTATTGTAGGGCAATTGTTTGAACTGCTTAAACTGTATGCTGGTTAACGTGAAATGATTAATTGATAAAATTATAATTGCTATGAAAAAAAATCAGGTATCTTTTAGATCTGAGTTCACTTTTTTAGTTTTTTCTCCCGTGTGAGGCATTTCTGGACATGTGTGTTTTATGAACAAATAGAATAAAGGCTATTTAGAAGTCAATGTTTTAGTTGTACCTGTTTTTTCTAGGGGTCAGCATGTTTTCACATCATCTTTTTTTAATCAGAAAGGCTATTTATATTTGCTTCAATATGCAGGCCAGAAGACCTCCGCAGGCCTTTTGAACAGTTCGGTGCTCTGAAGGACATTTACTTGCCTAGGGATTATTATACTGGGTGAGCATGGCTTTGTTTTAGATATAGATGTTTACAACTGTTCAAAAATGACACATTTACTTTTTTTTTTTTAATTTTGTTTTTTTCTTATGAATGAAAATTCTCATTTATTTCGTGATATTCTTGTGGAGCTTCATGGAGTCAATAACCTTGTTTGGACATAGTTTATGGAGTAGTGCCTTTTAAAAGAATGATGGTTTCTCCCTATTCTTTTTTCCCCCTGTTAGAATGTCTCTTTTCCTCCCTTCCATTGCATGAGAAACTGGTAAGTTTGATGTATCAGTTTCTTGCAACTTTTCAGTGTTATCATTCTTACAATTTTTTTTTAAAATTAAAGCTTAATTTGGCAATATGCTCAGAAGTTTCTACCACGGTTACTTGGCCTTTCCAATATCTGTTATTATGTCGGGGGAATCCTCTTCATGATTTACTCTCTTGTAATCAAAAGTTGGGTGTCTTAATTAAGTTGTTGAGATTTAACAGTGAAATTAAAGTTTTGAAGACATCAATCAAGTAATTAGAGTTCTTTTGAAGATGATGTTAATGGTAGTGAAGATTGGAAGGAAGTTGGGTTTGAATTACATTTTGAAGATGTTCAAGTCTTGAAGAATTTCAAGTCATCTTTAAACTGACACTTGCAAGGTCAGCAGCAACGTGCTTGCTTTCTCATGCTTATCATGACCTTGAGATTTTGTTGGTAAATTTCATTGGCAAAAGGTTATGGCATGCGCTATCCCTGCCTCTAATAGTTGCATTATAAACCTTATATTTTCTTCTCTTCCTTTGATCTACTTGTTGCAGGGAACCCCGGGGTTTTGGGTTTGTCCAATATGCAGATCCTCATGATGCTGCTGAGGCGAAACATCATATGGATGGTAGGGTTCTTCATGGTCGGGAGTTGACTGTTGTATTTGCAGAGGAGAACAGGAAGAAGCCAGCCGATATGAGGGCAAGGGAGCGAGGGAGGTAGACCTCACTTTTTCTTTGTTGGCTTGCCATGCGCATTACTTTATTTTTATTGGCATCAACTTTATGCTAAATAGCTATCGTCTTTTCTATTGCTACCACCTCTTATGTTGAATGAAATGCTTGAGAGTTGAGACTCTAGTTTTCAATTCTATGCTTGAATATTTTCTTGAAAAATATTTTCAGTTCTATGATTGAATCTATAGGAACATGGAGCTTGTGTGAAGCTCAGTATTGGAAAGAAGTCGTCCTTATTAATTATTTTTGGAAATGATTTTGGAAGTCTTGTAGTTAATTTGCTCTAACTAGTCTTTGGAACAACAATACTAAAGATTTTGGCAGAATTACATCATATGTAACATGGCAGAATATATATATATATATATATATATTTACGACCTTTCTTTTAATTCTTAAAATTCTTATTTGTAATTACACGACTTTGATAACTTCATGCTTAGTTTTTCAAATGTTCTCATTCTGTTGTAGGGGCCGATTCCGTGATCGAAAGCGATCCCCACCTCGTTATTCTCGTTCACCTCGCAATTCTCGTTCTCCACCTCCACGCTATGCAAGATCTAGGTCCCGCAGTCGTGAGTATTATTCGCCTCCTAAAAGACGGCATTACTCAAGGTATGTAATGTAGGTTGGCAGTTACTGCATTTCATTACTGAATTTTCTTTCTAGCTGCCAAAACACTGGATCTTTGTAAATGTATCAGAAAAAAGAGAACTACTTTGAGTTCAACTCTTGGAAAAAACAGGTAGAAAAACTGACGATGCCTTTCAGTAACCAAGTTTAGTTATACCAAATTTCTTTTCAAAATGTGGTTTCTTTGGATTGGTTTCTGTCATGAATTGAGTTCTATTACTGTACTGTTTTTCTTTTCCTTGCTGTTTTTTTATCTTTAGTTGTTTCATTGGGGCCAAATCATCTCAAATACTGATGCCATTTTTAATTATTTGTCACCTGTATATCATATACAATGCATTACCGAGTTTGCTCTAGGAAGGTATTGTTTTTTGTTTGTAAAAAATTGCTTTCATAAAGTGGTTGGATGCCCTTTTTATTGTGGTTGTTTTGCTTCTGAGTTGCTTCATACTCCATCGCTTTCTCTACTGATACTTGTGTGGTTGCTTTCTCTGAGGTAGATCTGTTTCACCCCAAGAGAAGAGGCACAGTCAAAATAGGTCATACTCGCATTCAAGGAGCCGCAGTCAAACTCCAAATAGGGGTCAAAGCAGGAGCCCAAGAAGCAGAAGCCCAATCCCAAACAGAAGCAAAAGTCACAGCCCTAGAAGAAGCAGAAGCCAGAGTCCAAATCATGATGAATACCCTAGAGAATCAAATGGAGATAGGTCACCTAGTCAGTGAGTTACTAGCAGTTAGTGAATTACTACGAAGGGATGAATGTAATGTTATTTGTGTTTTGGATCATGTTTTTCCATTGAAGCAGGTGATTTAGTCATGATTTTGTTGTTTGTTGTCATCAACTTAATAGCATGTTTTTTTCTTGTTGCAGTTAATGTGGTGATTTTTCGATTCAAAGAATTTCAATATTTGCACTACTCTGGTAGTATCATGTATTTTCGTAATAACATGGTTAATATTTTGACCGTTTGGGTGCTATGAAACTCATATTGGTGATGAGAGAGATTACGTGGCCAAGAGGCAAAGTTATTTCTTTGCTCTGTTGTGCAGAAATTTGACTTTAAAGTCTTTTTAGTTTTAAATGCTCGCAAATAGAAGAATAATATCGCAAATAGTAATAAATTTACTTCAAGTTTGCTTTTTCGAGGAGTTGAGAAAATATATTTAGGTGCAATTGTTTTAACTTATTATTCTATTTATGTCAATGAATATTAAAACTCAAATAAAATTGTAAATATTAAGCAAATTAATTTTTGTTTTTAACTAATTAAATATAAAGTAATAAAATCAATGATAATGAAATGGAATTGAAATGATGGAAAGGAAATGAGTTATAGGGAATATTTCATCTATTAAAAACTTGTGCTTGTGCATTCTTACTATAATCAAATAAGTACCTCTTGCAATATTCAATTACTATTTTTTTTTAAGCATGTAACGTCTTTTTTTAAGATCTAAAACATATATATTTATAGTAATACTTAATTCTTATATTTAATACTTATTACCATAAAACAATTTAGTTTATGAAATCTTTGCATAAAAAATGTTACCAGGAGATGCTTATATATCTCTAAACAATATCACGAAGAAATTCTTATATCTCTAATTCACACTCAGTATTATTTTTATATCTCTAATTCACACTCCGTATATCTAATGTTTTAATCAATTAATGTTATTTTTTTTTTCTCGATCTTTCACCTAATATCATAGAAATGTAAATGATTAGAAATAAGTGCTAACACATCGTATTGATATTGCAAGAATCACTTCAAATCAATCACATATAATCAGACATATTATATTTAAAAGACTATATTATACACATTAGAACAATAAAAATAAACTCATGGAAAAGATTAAAATAAACTCAATCTTAATTAAATTAATAAATAACATCCTTAGAGAAATGTGTATAGATAGTAATTAAATCAATTTTAAGAAAGAAAGAATAAAGAAAAACTCTATTGAAAATATATTTCTATAGAATAACTCAATCTCTTATAGTTTTCTTCCAGCTTGAATCTTTGTTCCACAAAACTAAATTTTTCCTAACCCTAATTTTAATTATAAGAATGAAAATCAAAGAAAAATGAATATTTTTGAAATGAGAATTATTGTCTTTTTATTTATTTTAATGATTTTAAAATTGAGTTAATCTATATAATGCTCAAAATAATTTAACTTGTGCTTTAACAATAAAATAGAAGAGGGCGCCCTCCCAACTATTCCCATTATCAGAAATGAATTGGCTGAAGCATTTAAAAAGGGAAGCGTCCCGGGACTTTGCGAAGAGCTAGAAATGAGCTCGAAAGCAGACTTGGTAGTACAAGAACTGTTCTAAGAGAGAGATTAGGCCTTCGGCTAGCTCTTGATATGGAATCCACTGCTAATCCCTAGTCTTCCACTCTCCCACAGTCCGAGGGTTCAAATACAAGAGAAGGAGCTGCTCTCTTTCCTCTCTCTTGTAGTTCAGTCTGCCTTGCCTTCCTTTGTCTCATAAAGCTTCAACAAGTAGAAGCTCTGTTTCACATAATAAAAAAAATGAAAGTCGAAGGCTACATCTTCCGATCACGAATTGTCGTCTCTTGATAGTTCTAGAATTTGCATTTCTGATAGTACAGGACATAACGTCCGTTATGAATTAGTAATTCATAACATTTGTTATGATAGTGGAATTCCTATTACGTTACAGCTGCCTAAAATTTCAAAATTTTCATAGAAATGATTTTAAGATCTATTACAAATCTTTAAGGACATTACAAAAGCATTATGCCAGTTACTCTTCAGAATAGTTGTTCCAGAATAGAGAGCCTAGAAACAAGTAAAGCTCATTACAGCTTGTCAATGGGCACTTTTTTCATTGTCTCTCTAATCAAATCAGGGCTCTCTAACTGTCATTCTCCAGGTTCTACCCAACATATAGGAGATCTGCACTTTCTTCCATACAGTGCCTCATATGGTGCCATGTCAATAGTGGAATGGTAACTGTTGTTGTATGCAAACTCTATCAATGGCAGATAATGATCCCAGCTGCCCTTATAATCCATCACACAGAGTCTTAACATATCCTCTAAGGTCTGAATAATCCTCTTTATCTGACCATCTGTCTGTGGGTGAAATGCAGTACTGAACTGTAGCTTAGTACCTAAAGCCTCCTGGAATTTCTGCCAAAATCTAGAAGTAAACTAAGTACCCCTATCAGAAATGATTACTAATGGTACACCATGTAGTTTGATAATCTTATCAATGGTACACCATGTAGTTTGATCAACATATAATTGGGCATATTGAACTGCTGTATAGGTGGTCTTTACTTCCAGAAAGTGAGCTAATTTAGTTAATCTGTCCACTATTACCCATATAAAATCATAGCCTCTCTGTGTCCTCGGCAATCCAACCACAAAATCCATGGTTATCTATTCCCATTTCTATTATGGTAATTGAATCTCCAGTAGTAAACCAGATGGCTTCTGATGTTCCACCTTAACCTATTGACAGGTTAAACAAGTAGACATAAATTTAGCTATGTCACCTTTCATATTTGGCCACCAATAATGTTGTTTCAGATCATGATACATTTTTGTCACTCCAGGATGAATGGTGTATGGAGCATAATGGATCTCCTCCATAATCTGTCTCCTTAACCCATCACAGTCAGGTATACATAATTTGTCATTACATTTCAATACATTATCCCTAACTGTAAATTCAGGAGCCTTACCTTCACTAACTAACTCCATAATCCTCACTAACTGTGCATCTTTACCCTGGGAATTCTTTATTTCATCTAATAATAAGGGTTTAACCTGAAACTGTGCTATCAGCACCTGTTCCTGTCCCTGTCCCTGTAATACAAAATCCAAAGTCAACCCCATTGTTATCAATTCCCTAAACTCTTGCACTAGAGGCTTTTTTATAACATTCACATGGGCCAAACTACCCATAGATTTCCTGCTAAGTGCATTTGCTACCACATTAACCTTCCCTGGGTGATACAAAATCCAACAATCATAATCCTTTAACAGTTCAACCCATCGTCTCTGTCTCAAGTTCAGTTCTTTTTGCTGAAGTATATACTGAAGACTCTTATGATCTGTATATATTTCACATTTTACCCCATAAAGATAATGTCTCCAAATCTTTAGAGAAAAAATCACTGCTGCCATCTCCAAATCATGGGTAGGATAATTTGCTTCATGCTTCTTCAACTATTGTGAAGCATAAGCAATTACCTTCCTATCCTGCATCAGCACACATCCTAGGCCAATTCTAGATGCATCACAGTATCTCGCAAATGTACCAGTCTCGGTAGGTAATGTCAACACTGGAGCAGTAGTCAAACAAGTTTTAAGAGTTTGGAAACTATTCTCACAATTTTCACTCCAATGAAACTTTTCCTGTTTTCGAGTCAACCTGGTCAATGGAGCAACTATCTTTGAGAAGTCTTTAACAAATCTCCGATAATACCCAGCTAATCCCACAAAACTCCTCACCTCAGTCACTGTAGTGGGATGTGGCCAATTAGACACTACTTCCACTTTCAGAGGATCAACCTTGATGCCATCTTTGCTAATAACATGCCCCAGAAATGCTACTTCAGTCAACCAAAAATCACACTTTGAAAGCTTGGCATATAACTGATGCTCTCTCAGAATCTGCAATGTAATCCTAAGATGCTCTTCATGTTCCTCTTTACTCCTAGAATAGATAAGAATATCATCAATGAAGACAATGATAAACTTATCTAAATAGCTCTTGAACACTCTATTCATCAGGTCCATGAAAGCAGCAGGGGCATTAGTCAATCCAAATGGCAATACCAGAAATTCATAGTGTCCATATCTGATTCTAAAAGAAGTATTTGAAACATGCTCCTTCTTGATTTTCAACTGATGGTACCCTGATCTCAAATCAATCTTGGAGAAATAACAGGCTCCCTGTAACTGATCAAACAGATCATCTATCCTGGGCAAAGGATATATGTTCTTCACTGTTACCTTATTCAGCTGTCTGTAGTCAATGCACATTCTCAGTGTCCCATCTTTCTTTTTAACAAACAACACTGGAGCTCCCCAAGGTGAACTACTGGGTCTAATGAATCCCTTATCAAGCAATTCCTGTAACTGTACCTTAAATTCCTTTAGCTCTGGTGGTGCCATTCTGTAGGGAGGAATGGAGATCGGATCTGTACCAGGATACACCTCAATTTCAAACTCTATCTCCATTTATGGTGGCAATCCAGGAAGATCTGCAGGAAAAATATCTGAAAATTCCTGTACCATTGGAATATGTTCTAACTCCTTAGGTACCTTTGTAGTATCCACCATTGATACTAAATAAGCATTGCATCATTTCCTTAATAATCTCTGTGCCTGTATAGTTGAGATCAGCCCTGTCATTTTCTTATTTTTCTCTCCCTGAAAGATAAACCTTTCCTGTCCATCCAATCTAAATTCCACTTGTTTCAAAGAACAATCAATAATGGCCCTGTATAAAGTTAACCAGTCCATACCCAAAATCACATCAAATTCCAGTACTAGTAACTCAATCAAGTCTGCAAGCAATACCCTATTAGCTATCCTCACAGGACAATTTCTATATCTATGACCCACAATTACATTTTCCCCCAATGGAGTAGCTACCTCTAAGGGTATCAATAAAGGTTCTCTAATTAACCCCATTTTTCTAACAAACACATAAGGCACAAAAGAGTGTGTGGCACTAGAATCAAACAATGTATATGCCTCAATATCATAAATAGGAACCATACCTACTATTGTGTCATGTTGTCCTTGGGCCTGCTGTGGAGTTATGGCAAAAACTCTCCCCTGACCACGCCCTGCTGGTGGCTGTGCTGCTGACTGACCCTGTCTTACTGTTCTACCTCTACCAGCTCCTCCTCTACCCATTTGTACAGTAGGCTAAGATGCCATTGAACCAGTCTGCTGTGGAGCTCTCATTGGACACTCCCTCAGAAAATGGCCAAACTACCCACATTTAAAACATGTTCCTATTCTAGCCCTGCATTCACCAGCATGTCTCTTTCCACAGTACAAACATGAAGGTACTCTGGAATCTGTTGCACTGGTCTGCTGGATCTTCTGGAATATGCTGGGGTAGGTGGTCTCATCTTACCTCCCCTAGAAATATCCCTCCTTAGACTCTGTGCTGAGGGTGTCTGAAACTGCCTCTGAATAGGCCTAGCCATACCAGTCTGGGATGATCCCTCTCCATATCTAGGGAACTCTCCCCCTCTGCTCCTCTTTCTGGTATCTTTATCTGTTCTTTCCTCTTTGTATTTAGTGTCCATCTGTGCAGCTGCATCAATAATCTGCCCCAATGTGGTATACTATCCAGCTAACAGTATGTTATGCAGTGAAGCATGCAGACCTCTCCTAAACCGACCAATCAGATCTGCCTCAGTGGGTGCTATCTGTCTAGCATACTTGCTCAGTCTCCTGAACTCTCTGGCATAATCAGTCACACTAAGATTTCCATGTTTGAGCTATTCAAACCTCATAATGTTCCTGTCTCTGATCCTTGCTGGTAGAAATTCATCCATCAGTTTCTGTTTAAACTCTTCCCAGGTGATCGGGTCATTACCATGGATGTTGGCATCAATGTGCTCATTAAACCATACAAAAGCATCCCTCACAAATAACAAGCTTACCAGCTCAATAATCATGGCATCTGAACATGGGAGCTTTCTGACAACGCTGTCTACCCTCTCAATGAAGTCACTAGGGTCTGTACCATACTCCTCAGAATAGGTAGGTAGCTATAACTTTAGAAATTCAGAAATACTAAAACAACCCTCAGGTATAATTCTACGGTTTCTTACCCTTTTCTATTTGTCACAGCCCAACTTAGGAGCTATGACGGTCATAGGGTACGGGTGATGCTTATGCTACCAGTACCGAGAAGAACCCATAATACTATACTATATGGCATGCAAAACATTTATGTAACACCTTAGCCCAAACCCTTATAGGGACCTTTAGGAAAATTATTTTTCTTTCTTTGTAATATGTTAATATGATATGTTTATGCATGAAATTTATATTTATGCATGTTATATGATCTAATTTTTAGGCCTAGAATTGTTTTAGAGTCAGTTAGGACTCAATCGGGTAATTTTGGAATTTTTGGTGATCAGGGGACCAAATGGTAATTTTTCAGTTTTTCGAGGTTTTATAAATTTAACAGTATATTTGAGTAAAGGAAAGAATAACAGTGAATGTAAATGGTTTTATTTTGTTTGTTGGAGGATTATATGGAAAAATATACCCGGTTGGAGATAATTTCGGGTAAACAGCTCAACGGAGGTGTTTGAGGGGTTTCTGTGTGAATTAAGGACCTTATTATAATTTTACTGATGTTATGGGATTATAAGGTATATATGATCCTATGATAATAGTTTAGGCTTGATTAAATCTAGCCGTTGGATTAAATAATGGAAAATCGGACGGTTGGATCGATCGGGAGCATTTTGGCTATCGTAAGCTCACCTTATTGAATTTTTGCCCTAAAGGCTATGTTTTGGTGTGGGCAATCTAAATGTAACTGGTTTACTTTGACTTTGGATGGACCAATGAGATTAAAGTAAGCAAATTGAATGGATGGATGTGAATTTTAAACCTAATGTATCAATACTTCAATTTACCCAATTCCACCATTCATATATAAGCTTAACCTAAACCTAAACA